>RWGZ01000044.1:531035-625527 GCA_009725065.1 Utricularia reniformis
ATCAAGTTAACAAAAATATGCAAATATAACACCTCAAGTTAATAAAAATATGTACATATGACTCTCCAACTTTAATTAAATGTATGTACGACACCTCAAGTAACACAATACAGTTTAATATTGACCTTCTACGACATTGTTATTGTTTTACGTCTAGATGCACATTTCTCGAACTTGAAGTATCAATTTTGTATAATTTTTCGTATAAAAGTCTTATTTGCATAATTTGTGAACATTCAGAACGAATAATGCCAACGAAAAATATTTGCAAACTTAACGGAAAATCATGTGCTAAATATGAGGGGTAAAAAATAAACGATTTTGATAACTTGAAGTGTCATTCCTGCAATTTTATAAGTTGGAGGGCATGATCTTTATACATCTAGTAAGTTTGGGGCTATTTATACAATTTTCTTAGCACAAATAATAATTTATTTTTATTTTTAAAAGATATTTAAATTCAATTTATTTATAATTTAAATAAAAACAATATTATGTTTTATTAACAAAATATAAACAAAGAAAATTTAAATATTCAGTTTGGTTTCCAATGAACCCGTACTGAATATTTTAATTTATAAAAAGTGTTTAAATAAAAAAAATATTTTAATTTTTTTAAAAAAATTAGTAACTCATTTTCTGGGTTAATAAAAATCGAACTATAAAAACTATTTTGATGATAAGATAGAAGTAGTATTAAAAATAAAAAAAAGCAGTGACATACTAATTTTTTTACCATCTACATTGGTAGAGCATGCAAAAAACTCGCCTTTTACCCCACAATCTCATTTAAAAACTAATAATTAAATCTTAATAAAATAATTGAGAATCATTAAAAGAATAATAAAGTGTAATTTACAAAAAAAGGCTTCCTTTGCCACATAACTTCCATTTGATTGAAATTTGAGAATTACATTTATAGATTTTTACACAAAAATATATCATTTTTATAATTTCATAATTTTTTTAAACCTAAAATTATTCAAACACTTATAAAACTTCCAGAATTCAAATGTTTGCGGCTATGTTAAACCTACACCATCATGATGCGGTACGGGCTGGAGAGTCATAATAATAACTAAATATATCGATAAACATCAATCATAATAAGTACACGGATATCATATAATGGGATATAGGTCATTCAACGAGTTTTGGGGTGCACAACCATCAGTTATGGAGCAGGATTGTTTAGAAGCTGAGAAGGTAGACATTTCTGAAAAACTGAAACATTTCCAAAATTGCCAAACGACAAAGGAAGGATCCAGCTACAAAAACAAACAGCAAGCAAAGGAAAGCAAATGCAAGTTCATGTCTGAAACAGTAGATATCTTTTATAGAGGGGCACTGCAGATTAAAAATGAAGGAAATCGTTGGATTTTAGCAGCCCCCTTGAAGAAGGAAGAGAGCCGATTGGATGATGGTGCACGCACCACGTTGCAAAACCAGACAAGATCAAAAGACACTAAAAGCTCAAACAAAACAGATTAAAAGGAATACCGATTATCGTACCACCTTCTCGACTCTGCTGTTGGTAGTAGGCTCAGAACCATTAGATTGCAGTGTCACTTGAAATAATAGCAAGTGGTGAGTTTTCCTTGTCTCCACTTTTGGGCAGGAAAGGGTGTGCCGTCGAAGCATGAGGTCTGTTATCCACCAGGTTATTATCTTCTACAGGTTTTCCTTCCCATATTTGAGCCTGGGAGAGTACATGAAAAATGGAGCACATATATTAATATGGCGCATGCAGAATCCAAAAATCGAGCTGGAGTTGAAAAAAATAAGACCGACTATTTCTACCTGTTTCTTCAACTGCCGAAGTTTTGTTTTCTTTTCCAATATTTTCTTCTGCCTGTCCTCGTAGAAATCAAAATCGTCAAGAATACACTCTTTGCAAGAGTGGTCTTTAAATATTTTCAGAATCTTAAGCCCCTGCTCCAACCTCACCTGTATCAAAACAGGGAAAGATAAGCCTGCAGTGCTATTTTAACTATGTACAAATTAGTAGCAGTACCTCTTGGGTGTCCCTGCTATTAGTAATTGGCTTGTTCTCATTATTTTCAAGGGTAATATGCTTCAACAAAATGTTGGGTACGTCCTTCACGATGTGCCACTTAACAGGGAAGCAACCAATCCACTTGTCTTGCTGCCAATACTCAACATTTTTGTTAAAATCAACGGGGCCAATCATCTCCGCAATACCAACAAACTGACCACTTGTGTTAACCTGAATATGATCAAGAAACGAAATATTATGAAAAGTAAGACAAATACATGAGCACCACACCTTTTTAAATGATTCATATGCTCACCGAGAAGAAAAGAAAAACAGGGCAACCTCCAGGCTTTTGTTGAGCTTCGAGATAAGCAGCATCCAGTTTTTTGTTTCCATTTTCAGTACTAGCCCAGGTATTGTACTTGATGCTCTTATGAACATCATCCTCACTATATGATTTGATAACAAAAAACTTGGCATCTGAATACTGTTCAGGAAAATCATGCTTGTTGTACTGCTCTCGATCAGGAGTTGCTGGTGATGTCTCCCCATCTGTGGCTTCCGAAAGCGGTATAGTTTGCCCTTTGACAGCCAAAGTCACTGGAGTTAAGCCCTTGGTATTCTTGGAGCTTTTGGTTCTGGGTCCCCTGTTCAATTCATTAAGACCATCCATGTTGTCACTTCCATAAAAGTAAAAGTCATTGCTTCTCCCTCTGGGCTTGTATTTGCTATCAATATTCATCCAGACACGTCCATTAGTGTGTGATGTGTAATCATTAGATCCATATCCGAATCCAGATTTATAGGTATTCCCATAATGACCATAAAACTTGTTGGGGTACATCCCATTCATGAATCCGCTAGCAGAGTTCAGGCCAGTAAGAAATCTTGCGTGTTGCAAGCCCTAAAAATGCATGACAGAATGATGCTTACAGTCAAATACACAATCTGCACATTAAACTTGATAAATTTTGATTAACAAAGAATGAATAATATAACTATCACACATAAAGAAATATTCATGCGCTCAACAATAACAACATGCAAGATTTCATTGAATGTGAAGGTAAAAAATATGATATTAAAAGATACAAAAATAAGTAAAACTCATTAAAATCATGACCATACCACCGGGGGTCGAAAATTTTGATTCCTGAATGCATGATAGCTATTTACATTCAGAATGGAGGTAGTCATGGGAGATGTAGTGGCAAGTCCTGGTTGTCCATCTGAAAAATATGTAGCCTCCAACCATGGAATTGGCGAATGTACATCATACGCATATCTTGGATCTTGAAAGCTGGAAGTTGGAATCCCTCCAGGCAAAGAAGCTCTTGCATGAGAGCCATTAATGCTAAAAGATGAATTGAGGTAGGCAGGTCTAGAAAGCAGGGTACCATTATTAGCCATTGCACCCCCACCATGATCAATGCCATTGAATTTTGAATTAGTAGAATCCACCAGAGTTGAAGGATCCTGCTTAGTTGGTGCAGAAGTGGCCTTCTCACTCTTTTTGGGGGAAGCAGTATTGCTGCATGGGGTATTAGTTGGCGTCACAGAATGAAAATATGGACTTGGGTACTGATACTTCTGTGCACCATAAATGTCATGCCCCAATGTTGGCACCGGGGAAGCAACAGGTGAATACGGAGGATAACTATAACCATAACCAGGGAGCATTATATGACTGTTTTCCCCATAAACGCCCTGAAAGTTTCCAGAAATTTTACAGCTATTAGGAAATGTATAAATTCAAACACTGCACAGCCATCCAAAATTTTAAACAGTAACATGTGCATAAATACTTGTCAACTCAACAAATGGATTAAACTTACTGCAGCTATCTCTACTCCTTCAGGACTCGTGAACCTTGAAGAATCCCACTTGAAACCCTCGTATGCTGTATCACAACGTTTGTAATTCCCAGGAAAATGATTTAGTAAGGCTCCTATTATTCAAAAAACTGAAAGTGGCTTCTAACACTAACCAAAAGGGAAAACGAAATGTTATTGCACACAAGTTAACATAAGTGCAAATGAAAGATTTCCAGGCAATATACACAGTAGTTGAGATCATAACGACCATAAATTTACCTCCATAGTAGCACGCATTCGGTCCGTAACCATTCATATTGTAGCTCAGAGGCGGATCTGCACTATTAGGCAACAGAGGTGTTTCTGATCGATCAGACTGAACTCCATTGCCAATATTGTTTGAATCTAGTGGGTGCTGTATCATAAAAATGGTTTGAGTTATAAAATAAGACGGCTATATGAATGGGAAATGGCCAAATACTGATTACAGTAAACAGGCATACCTTTTTGGAGACATCTTTTATTTCTACTACATTTGAATCCAATGTGATTTTCTGAATCATGTCTGCAGTTTCTAAAACAGGTGGTAAAGGAATAAAATTTGAAAAAAATCTTGTAAGCAGCAACAGAGGCAATGGAAAATTGCATTCCCACAAATCAACTATTTGATAACAATGGAAGCTTCATCCATACGAAATCACTATCCGTTAACTGCCAATCAAGCTATAAAGCACTCATTTTTTTACTCTTAACATTTAAAGCTTAATATAAACAATCAAATCTCTAAAAATTACCCCTCCTATGACGAAAATACTTTCTAAGAAAAACAAATCCACAGAGAGAAGTCTACACAGCTGTAAACAGATCTACAACCGAACACAAAAAAGTAGTAATACAGTAGGACAAACAAGTCGAAACAGCTAAAAAGAAATAAGATTTTATCGATCCAATAATATTACAGAAACTAATGAAGGATACGATCTGCGGCGGTGGCCATGATAATGAAGAAAAACTGAGAAGCCCGCCAAAAGAAGTGAATTTATCGAGCTAGCAACCTACCTACCTCTCTCCAAGGTGTACCAGTGCAGACGCTGGGTTTTGAGTAAGAGGGTTTTGATCCCGATCCATTCAAATCCCATGGCACGACTGTTCTTGCACTTTGGTCCCTCTTCTTTCAGATTTTCCCTCTTCGTACCCCGTCATATAGCCAATTGGCCATACCCTATTGGTCAATGTAGGAAGACAAATTAAACTTGTTTTGTTAATTTCAAAATAAATGGATACAAAAATTACAATAAAAATAATGGTGATATTTGGAAACCCAATCCATCGTCCGGTGCGGTGAACGTACCGTAGTTGTATTATATTTTTATCAAACATCATTAATAACTGCGTTCGTGTGACCACATAAAACAGCGGTGAGTTCACAGTTGGGTTAACCTAACGACCGTTCGGATCTGTCAAATGTCAATTTTACCCTTGATAAATTATAGTTTATTTTTTTAAAAAAATAATTTTGATCAATAACTTCTTATATTCTATCAATTACGTGTTAAAACTATAAAAATATATATAACAATTTAAAAATATAGTTTTGAAATAACGAATTTATCATAAAATAATATGAAATATAATTTTTAAGTTATGAACAATTATTTAAAAATAAGGGCAAAAAAATCATTTTATGACATCACGATCACTGCACCGCTTTTTCAAAAACAGTTTTTTAAAATCACGATTAGTTCACCTCATAACACAGTACAATCATCTCACATCACCGCTATTTGTCAAACGCTGTTCCAAACGTACCCAATATCACGTTTTAAAGCCTTCTTGTTAATCAAATACCTGAAGTAATATAGTTTCTTTCTATGTTGGTAGGATGTTGGATTCGCGAAAATATCCAAATTTAACGAATTGTCAGAATATATTATGAGAATGTAAATGTATTTTCAAAATGAATTTTCATAATATATTTATAGAATGTAAATCTATTTAAGTGTTCTACATAATAAATAATGAATAATGAATTAAGAATGTGTTCTGTATAAAATATTTACGAGAATGCATTATGAATACTAAAATACTATATTTCCCTTATAATTATAGAAAAGAAAATTTATTTAATTAGAAATATATCAAATTCATATTAAACAGAATTATCATACTTCAATTTCAATGTCGTCTTGATGGTCTAGTGGAACAGCAGTACACCATTGACATCTCTTCGGTAATTTTATTTTTGAGTGTGTCCATTGTAAAAATATGTGACTTGTAAGAATGAAATAGTCCAGTTTAATTGACTGAACATTACGAGTGAATCCCGGGATCACAAAACAAAATACAGATGGATTATGTACTTTCAAAAGAGATGCTGGACTTGATCGGGAAAAATTTTACAGTAACAGTGTCTGTAAAATTTTTTATTCGTTTTTTATTTGTTATTGAATAATTTTGATTTTATAAAAATAACACTAATATACAGTCTGATTGGACAGTTTTTTGGGTAGGTCGGTTTCTATAAATAATAGAAACCGACCTACTATTTTTTTTGATATAAAAAAAAAGCAATAAAAACTTGTATTGTCTTGTTCTATAAATATTAGTAGCTCAGTTTCTAGGTTTATAGAAACGGAGCTACCAAAAAGTTGTCAAAAGCATTGTCGGTCAGTGTTATATTAACAAAATAAGCTCATTAAGTGATTTGAGTAAAATAAATAAAAAAATAGATATTTTTAATACATATTATTTATGAAGCTGTCACGTTTTGAAAAAAACTCGGACTTGATCCATGAGTTCTCGAACACCAGTGCCTTCTTTATTGCTTTTGGCAGCACCCAACTCAACGCCATATACCCTCTCGGAAAATTTAAGTGTGCTAATCGTCTATGAATAGGATTCGACATCCGGATTAATTTGCACAAACATTAGTCTTTGCTTGACCACCTACAAAGAAATTAGGCAACTTTAAATGTAAAAGCATTCAAGAATTTGACATAAGACATAGATATGGTTTAGTTACCTAGAGAGCTTTGAAGAACTTGAGTTAGTTTGCTATTTCTATAAGGTACATGAGGATTCTTTTGTGCTAAAGCAAAGATCACATCCCCTGAAGGCCGACAAAGATTTGTTTATATACTGTGATTCCCGCAATCTGTCTCCCGTTGCTTCTGAACGATCGACTCCTTCACTTCCAGCTAGATCAACAAAGTGTAAACAACCACGTAAAACGACATTGGTTTCCAATTCCACGCCACGAACATGCACAGTGAGGATGCTTTCTCATAGAAAACAAATTCTAAATAAGGCATTCTGAAAACTGTTTAAGGAACTGAAAAATGGAAATGTCGATCAACCTGTGAGAGCGGCTGCTCCGTTCGTTCAAGGTTGTAGCACCTATAGCTCGATTCATCAAGCCAACTTTCATTAGCTCTAAAACATCAGTGATTGAATTAATAGGGTGCATGCTGGCATCACGCAATGCTAAACCATTGGGAAGGGAAGTATTCCAAATTCCAAGAGTAAGAATGGAGAACGCTAGTTTGGATAGAGATTTTTAAAAATGCATTCCAAGAATTCAAAATATGAGGTTATGATCATTTTGCTTTGAAGAATAAAACTCATAACGCGTTTTGAAAATAACTTATCAAAATGAGAATGCAAATGTTGGGGTTTTCTGTAAATGTAATCAAAATGCATATTAAAAATGGCAACGATTCTGACAATACAATCAGAACACACACGTACATCAATTCACCAATATGCGTATTGAAATTTTTATTCTTTTTAATTTGAATACTAAAAAAAATACAAATTGACATTTTAATTGATTAATTCATATGTAAGAATTGTTTTATTTGATCTTTAAAATTTAAAGTTTAATTGTCCATGTATTATTTGTATTAATTTGAATATGAACTTTAATCTTATTTCAAATTATATTCTCGAAGTATTTAATTTAAGTTAATTTTTATATTATAATTGAGATACTTCTACATACATAGTTCTGTCACCCAAATCCGTGTATCCCAAATTTGATATACTCGTATCCTAAAATCATAACTATGTTGCCATCTATGTTCATCAAGCATAAAAAAACACATGAAAAATAGCAGATGGTCGATAAATTTACGTATACGAAATTTCTGGAATTTATTCCATAAGTAATAAAGACATTTTATATGATACAACACTTACTAAGGAGTAAGGAATAATACACATTTTCTACTTAAGTGTCGAAAGGCTAGCGAAAAGCATGATCAAAGTCATGGTACCGGAAAGTTTTGTGGATGAAGTGCGACAGCCATTTTGAGGATACGAAACAAATCACAGCGAAGCTAACGATGCCGGCAGAAAACATACCATTCTTTTTTGCAGCTGCTGCTATTCCAATCAAACAAAAGGATACAACCTGAAGCACAATGTTTATTGCATCTAGCTGCTTGTATGCAGTGCTGCAGCTGCTGCAGGTCACTGTGTGTGTCCAATACCTGAATCCAAACATTACTATTAGCAAAAGCCAAAAACATGTCGTTTAGAATGAAAGATTTTAGGCATTCTTTTGAAAGTTTGGATGAACTAATTAGTTGTGATATCTCATTTTGTTATTAATTAGAAGTTTTTACCTATCGAAAAGCTGCTCCCGTGGAGGAAGAGGTGATTGTGGTAGAATTTGAGTAAATTTGGATCTCCAGTCAACTTGAGTCCCTCCATACTTGTTTAGCCATCTTCTGAAAGCAACAACAAGGGCATCTGCTTTTGTGGGAACAAAGCAAGACTTGTGCCAATTCAAAGCGCCAGCTTCAACAAGCTTTTTCTCCTACAGGAAGGTAGAGTTAACCAGATTTATTGCAGCAAATAAAACATAATGGTTAATGTCATGTCAACATACCTCTACATGAATGAGATAGAGATCTGAGTCTAGAATTAAATTTTGTCCAATATGAAATATCCAACGTGGGAAAACTCGATCTATCCATACAGAGAAGTTCCTAGGAGAGGCGAAGATCAATCGGCTATTTCCGGGACTCACTGGAATACAATAGAAGATAAGAAGTGCCCGTCGATCAGAAGGAAAAGGCAAGGTTGCTGACTCCTAAATCAATGGATAAGTTTGTTGATAAAAAAAATGCAGGGCACTAAAGAAAGATAAATATACAAAAGCATGGTATACCTCCCTAACTCCAGTAGACATAGTATTATTCTTCGTGGTTTTACTCCCCCCGGGGCTGAAAAAGCCATAATATAGACAAGGTGGAATGAAAAAGTTCTCCCCAAATACTTGTTTTGCAGTGAAACCATTTATATCCAGCTTCTTTATACTAATTTCTAACGGTCTCCCTCCTTCCCTGTCGACCTTCAAAGTGCAGCAAAATTACCTTCAATCATTCGATACCGTTAAGATATGATACTTGGAGAGAAGCATAATACTTATCTTTCAGGAGTTTTTGCCATCCTCATCAGTCCAATATGAGCATATGGTACATGAGCAGGGTCCATGAGATTTTCAGTGAGAACTTCGTAACTGAAAAGGAGAATATATGCTAACTGTAAACAAACTAATGTAGTCAACATAACAGTTGGATTAACGCTAAAGAAACAAGAATTCATCAAAATTTCAACACGGAATAACTGCATACCCATACGGTATGTCTCTACACATCATCGTATTTGTGTATGATGGATCATCAAGTTCTGGAATATAATGAGGCTTTTGGTCTGAATATATGTCTTTATACAGAGGATCAGAATTTGGCCAGAACCAAATAATACCATTTTGCACACAACTCGGATACACAGAGACACAAGCTCTCTTGGAAGTATGAATCTGCATAATCAAGTGAAATTCCGTACGTGAGTAGCCCAATGATTTTCTCATTGTGGTCTAGCTTCCCAAACATGCAGAAGTTCACATAAATCTGAAAAAGTGAAAATTTACCGGCGGAGCATCCCGTGGAGCTTGAGGAATGAGTTTGCAATCACCAGCGCCGCCGAAGCACCATCCATGATACACACACTGCAGCCTTCCCCACTGATCAATCCTTCCTTCTGACAAAGGAGCCAATCTATGAGGACAACTATCATCAAACACTTTCCACGCATTCTCATTCCTATCCCACCAAATCACTATATCAATTCCCATGACTTTCTTCCCATGAGGCATTCTTTTGTCAAGATCGCATACTGGCACAATAGGATACCAATTAGCATATCAATCAAACACCTCATCCTTCCTCTCCGATTCAATTTCCTCATCAGTCGGTAACGGCTCACTGATTAGCGACTCAGCAGGAGAAATCGTAGTATTAAATCTGAAACCCGGCTTCCTGGCCCTAACTAAAGGAAGATATGTGCTCCCTTGATGAATCCCCAAACCCATGTTAACATGCTTTCCAATTATAGTCCTCGCTGAGATGAGCGGGCAATGAAAATAAGGTAGAGTTGAAGCTTTCAGATGCAGAGTCTCCATGGCAGATACCCAAAAGCTTTCTGGTTCAGAACGGAGACAATGATTTTCTTGTGGATAGGCAAAGATATACGTGGACCCAATGACGATGACTGGCCAATGTAATATTCAAATAAAGATCGGGCTACTATTTTAGTAAGGCCATAATGTCAGGCCCAAATAGTACCAAGCCTCTCTATTCGACTATATATAAACTTGCCCTAATTCCTTAATTCATTCTGATTTTCTACGAGCTATTTTCGCTGCTGCATGCGCCGTCGTCTTTTCGACCGGTGATTGGCCGTCGAATATAACTTTTCTTACATCCATTGAATTTATATTCCAATTTGTTCTTTTTGTCTGTACATCTTTCTATCATAATTTTCTTGGAACTTGAATGTGGTTAGTATGCGTATGAAAGATTGAGATGATGACTAATAAGTGTTGTTTGATAGCCGATATGATGGCTACAAATAGGTATTAGCTCTAGCTGATCATATTGAGGTATTTATACTATATATTTATGTTTTTATCACTTGTTTTCACAATCATTTATGAGATGTAGTTATGATTTGCACAATCATTTCATTTTGTGGTTTATGTTTCTAATTTTTTATATCCATTATTCAAATGTAGTATATTAGATATTTTTTTTAAATCAAAATAAAAATGTTTTAATTTAAATTAGTTTAATAATTATATATATTAAAATAATATATTATGTTTTAGAAATTAAAATTATCAATTTAATACATAAAAGAAGATTTCTATGATAATAATATAATTACAAATAAATAGTTATAAAAAATTATGATTGATGAGAATTTCAAGATCATGTAACTCGAACTGGTGGAAGATCAAGACAGTTTCGGTGGTCCATGTGACAAGAAACGATTTTACGCTGCCCATGATCCATTACTTTGTGATGATCTAGCTCAAAAGTCCACTTAGCTAAGGAAGCCCGAAGACCCATGTAATTAAGGATGACAAAAAACTTAACTCGATGGATACCTTATTTTTTCTATTTTCTCTTCATAGAGAGTTGCACTAGAAGTCGGACTGTGACTTATGTGTGCAGCATATATTGTTTGTAAAACTCTCTCAGTGAATTGGACTCGAAAAAGAGTCCCGTCCCGGATCTCGGGTTTCCACGTAAAAACTTGAGCGTCTTATCTGCAATAAATCACGTAACAAAGATGGGAGCAAAATCAGAAGAAAAACAAGTAAGAGTAGAACTTGCCTTTGATCTCTGAGCGGCTTTACAAAATTTGAATCAAGGAATTCGCATAACAAAGTGGTGGCCCATGCAGGTTCTTGAATCTGCATTGAAGAAAGAGGAGAGGATTAAGGCCAGAAGGAAGAAATCAATACCAAGATAGAGAAAAGAAAATCGAAACAGATTCTTGAATTCTTTTCTATAGAAATGGCAAGTGAACCTTATTCGATGGTCAAACTCACAGCCTCAAACTATCCAGAATGGAAAAATCGGATTGAGGACTTACTCTATAGCCGTAATCTCTATGACCCTGTTGAATTTTGGGAAGAAATGCCATAAGAATACTCAGAAGCAACATGGAAGAAAATGCTGAGACAAACCTTGGGATTCACCTATCAATGGATTGACACGTCTCAATATCATCATGTAGGAGAAGAAACTAATGCCAAAGTACATTGGGAAAAATTAACGAGGTTGTTTGAACCAAAGACTACGTAAAGTTAAGGATCATTGTTACACATGCTATTAGGCATGCGTTACAAAGAATGGTCTATGGCTGAATATATTGGAAGTGGCTAGAGGTGACTAACCTTCTTTCAAAAGCTGGGCTGGTTTTGGAAGAAAAATTGGTATGGCTATTGATTCTTTATTCCCTGCCTGAGACTTGGTCACCCCTTGTGATGATGTTTCACCGTACTGCACCAAAAGATGGTCAATCAATGGAAGTTATCAAAGATTATCTTATAAATGAAGAAATGAGAAGAAAAGACTTAAAGGGGTGGATCAAGTTAAAGAAATACTTGCAGTGGCTTCTAAAGTAAGAGGAAGATCTCAAAACAAAAGTTATACTAACAAGAAGGGAAAGTCCAAAGAAAGATCACAAGAAAGGGGAAAATCCGTTGAAAGAAACGGAGGACAAANTGAATTTATATTCCAATTTGTTCTTTTTGTCTGTACATCTTTCTATCATAATTTTCTTGGAACTTGAATGTGGTTAGTATGCGTATGAAAGATTGAGATGATGACTAATAAGTATTGTTTGATAGCCGATATGATGGCTACAAATAGGTATTAGCTCTAGCTGATCATATTGAGGTATTTATACTATATATTTATGTTTTTATCACTTGTTTTCACAATCATTTATGACATGTAGTTATGATTTGCACAATCATTCCATTTTGTGGTTTATGTTTTCAATTTTTTTTGTTTAAATGTTTTTATATCCATTATTCAAATGTAGTATATTAGATATTTTTTTTAAATCAAAATAAAAATGTTTTAATTTAAATTAGTTTAATAATTATATATATTAAAATCATATATTATGTTTTAGAAATTAAAATTATCAATTTAATACATAAAAGAAGATTTCTATGATAATAATATAATTACAAATAAATAGTTATAAAAAATAATGATTGATGAGAATTTCAAGATCATGTAATTCAAACTGGTGGAAGATCAAGATAGTTTGGGTGGTCCATGTGACAAGAAACGATTTTACGCGGTCCATGATCCATTACTTTGTGATGATTTAGCTCAAAAGTCCACTTAGCTAAGAAAGCCCGAAGACCCATGTAATTAAGGATGACAAAAAACTTAACTCGATGGATACCTTATTTTTTCTATTTTCTCTTCATAGAGAGTTGCACTAGTAGTCGGACTGTGACTTATGTGTGCAGCAGATATTGTTTGTAAAACTCTCTCAGTGAATTGGACTCGAAAAAGAGTCCCGTCCCGGATCTCGGGTTTCCACGTAAAAACTTGAGCGTCTTATCTGCAATAAATCACGTAACAAAGATGGGAGCAAAATCAGAAGAAAAACAAGTAAGAGTAGAACTTGCCTTTGATCTCTGAGCGGCTTTACAAAATTTGAATCAAGGAATTCGCATAACAAAGTGGTGGCCCATGCAGGTTCTTGAATCTGCATTGAAGAAAGAGGAGAGGATTAAGGCCAGAAGGAAGAAATCAATACCAAGATAGAGAAAAGAAAATCGAAACAGATTCTTGAATTCTTTTCTATAGAAATGGCAAGTGAACCTTATTCGATGGTCAAACTCACAGCCTCAAACTATCCAGAATGGAAAAATCGGATTGAGGACTTACTCTATAGCCGTAATCTCTATGACCCTGTTGAATTTGGGGAAGAAATGCCATAAGAATACTCAGAAGCAACATGGAAGAAAATGCTGAGACAAACCTTGGGATTCACCTGTCAATGGATTGACACGTCTCAATATCATCATGTAGGAGAAGAAACTAATGCCAAAGTACATTGGGAAAAATTAACGAGGTTGTTTGAACCAAAGACTACGTAAAGTTAAGGATCATTGTTACACATGCTATTAGGCATGCGTTACAAAGAAGGTTCTATGGCTGAATATATTGGAAGTGGCTAGAGGTGACTAACCTTTTTTCAAAAGCTGGGCTGGTTTTGGAAGAAAAATTGGTATGGCTATTGATTCTTTATTCCCTGCCTGAGACTTGGTCACCCCTTGTGATGATGCTTCACCGTACTGCACCAAAAGATGGTCAATCAATGGAAGTTATCAAAGATTATCTTATAAATGAAGAAATGAGAAGAAAAGACTTAAAGGGGTGGATCAAGTTAAAGAAATACTTGCAGTGGCTTCTATAGGTAGAGGAAGATCTCAAAACAAAAGTTATACTAACAAGAAGGGAAAGTCCAAAGAAAGATCACAAGAAAGGGGAAAATCCGTTGAAAGAAACGGAGGACAAAGAGAAACAAGAACATGTTTTTTCTGCAAGAAGGTTGGCCATCTCAAGAAGGAATGCATGTTCTGGTTAAAGTGTAATGGATCAAACTCGAATGGAACAAATTCCAGTAATGATAAGAATAATTCCACCACGGCTGTGAAAGAAGTGCTGGTGGTGCTAGTTGCCGAGGAAGAGAAAGGAAAGGATGAAGGAATGGTGGAATGGATTGTTGATTCTACAGCTTCCTATCATGCATCTATAAGAAGAGAGATATTCTCGTCACTTGAAGCTGGAAACTTTGGGAAAGTAAAGATGGAAAATGAATCCTATACAGAAATCAAAGGCATTGGAGATGTTCATGTTATCATTGAGCTTGGCAGCAAGCTAACACTCAAATGAGTCATGTATTTACCAAACTTGAGAATGAACCTCTTATCAATTAATGTTTTTGATTTTGCAGGTTACACAAGTAGATGTTCAAGAGGAATCTGGAAGCCGACAAAAGGATCTCTTGTATTAGCAAAAGGGAAGCTAGAATGTACTCTATATCGGACACTTCTCAAGTTGGAAGAAATGCAACTACAGACAGTCCAATGGAATGATGACATTGAAAGTTGAAACTTGGCATAAAAAGCTGGGACATTTATCGGAAGGAGGACTGGAACACCTCAGGAAAAGGAAAAGTCTTTCAGGGATCTGTGAAACATGTTTGTTAGGCAAGAAACACAAAGTGAACTTCCAAACCGTGATGAAAACAAAGGATGAACCTCTGGAATTTGTGTTCATAGATGTGTGCAGCATTGACCAACCGTCAAATGGAGGTATGAAGATGTTTGTAAGTTTCATAGATGATGCAACTAAGCGAAACTAGATTTTTATGATGAGAACAAAAGATGAAGTGCTTGAGCACTTCAAAACATGGGTACCTATGGTGGAAAGAGAGTCTGGAAGAAAGTAAAATACCTAAGATCAGATAATGGAGGGGAATACACATCAAAGGAATTTAAAGCTTACTGCCAAAACCTTAGAATTAGGCATGAAACAATAGTCTCTGGCACTCCCCAACACAATGGGACAACTGAAAGATTAAATAAGACCCTTATGGACAAAATAAGATGCATGCTCAACTCGTCACAGCTAGGGAAGGGTTTCTGGGCTGAAGCCTTACTCACAACTTGTTATTTGAGGAATAGTTCGAGGTCCCAGGGGAAAAATGGTCAGGAAAGAGACCAAGGTATGGACACTTAAGAATCTTTGGGTGCAAAGCTATGGCACGGTTCCAAAGGAAGCAAGAAAGAAACTTGATGATCATGCAGTGTAATGTGTATTTCTAGGATACGGGAATGACAAGTTTGGATATAAACTATGGAATCCCAGGAACAACAAAATTCTCAGATCTAGAGGAAAAAACCATAAAAGACATCAAGATAACAAACAGAGAGTGTGAAGTAATAAATGAAGACGAAGGGTTCAAGGACTTACCATATCTTACTCTCTCAAATAATGCACAACATGAAGAGGAGGCATCATCAGAAACAACAGAGCAAGAACAAACTCAAACAGAACCTGCAACAACATTAGAAGAGATAGAACCTGAATTAAGAAGATCACAAAGAATAAAAACTCCTTCAGTCAGATACTCGCCTCTTGAATATGTGTTACTAACAGAAGAAGGCGAACCTGAGTCATATACTGAAGCAATAATGGATGAAGCTAGCATGCAGTAGAAACAAGCTATGGAGGAGGAGCTGGAATCTCTTAAGAAAAACAACACATTCAAATTAGTTCAACTGTCGGAGAACAGAAAAGCGTTGGATAACAAATGGATTTTCAAAAGAAAACTGGAGATTGATGGAACCACAAGATTATTGGTGAATGGATTCAATCAGCGGAAAGGGATTGATTTTAATGAAGTATTCTCACCCGTGGTCAAACTAACCTCTATAAGGGCAGTCCTTGCACTAGTTGCTCACCTAGACTTAGAATTAGAACAATTGGATGTTAAAATAGCATTTCTTCATGGAAACCTAGAGGAAGAGATATTCATGAAGCAACCGGTTGGCATTGAGGAAAAAGGAAAAGAAGGATTGGTATGCAAACTGCAAATGAGTTTGTACGGACTGGAACAATCCCCTAGGATGTGGAATAAAAGATAATGAGTTTATGACTCAATTAAAATATCAGAAAACTGGTGCAGACAACTGCGTATACTTCAAACAAGAAAGCGATGGAAACTTTATGATCATGTTGCTCTATGTAGACAATATTTTACTAGCAAGCCCAAACAAGAACATCATTGAGAAAATGAAGATGCAACTAAAGGAAAGGTTTGAGATGAAAGACTTGGGAGCAGCAAAAAGAATACTTGGCATCAATATAGAAAGAAACATAGAAAAGAAAACACTGATATTATCTCAACCTAGATACACAGATACTGAGAAGGTTTAACATGGATTCAGCAAAGGCAGTAAGCACACTAATCACAAATCAATTCAATTTATCCAAGCAACATGCACCAAACACAGAGGAAGAATTGAAAGAAATGGAAAATATACCATATGCATCAACAGTAGGGTGTCTGATGTATCTTATGGTTGGAACTTGCCCAGATATAGCTTATGTAGTATCGAATGTGTCTAGATTTCTCTCAAATCCTGGAAAGCAACATTGGGAAGCAGTAACATGGATTTTCCGATATCTTGCAGGGACAAGGAATATGGGAATTATGTATGAGTCAAACTCAAATTTAGAACTTACCGTATTTGTGGATGTAGATATGGCAGGAGATGAAGATTCTCGGAGATCCACCACTGGCTATCTAACAAAATTGGCAGGAGGAGCCGTGTCCTGGCAATCCAGACTGCAAAAATGTGTGGCTCTATCAACCATGGAGGCTGAGTACTTAGCAATTACAGAAGTTGGAAAGTAACTCATATGGATGAGGAGACTTTTACATGAATTAAAAGTAAAGTGCTCCAAATACCTAATGCTTAGTGACAGTCAGAGTGCAATCGAACTAAGCAAGAACTCCACCTTCCATGCAAGAATAAAGCATATCGACGTCATGCTACATTGGATCAGAGAAGCAATTGAAATTGATCAATTGAATTTAGAAAAAATACATACCAAAGAAAATCCTGCTGATGTGCTCACAAAACCGGTAACAACTCTGACATCAACTTTGTGCAGGAAAGGTTGGTTTGATCCATCGTCCAAAAATGGGTGTGGATCAACAAACAAACGACAAATAAAGGGGACAGTAGACTGTCGGTGAAGAAATGAAGGATGAGATTTATTATATATCAAGATGATGTAGTCCTCTTGAACACATTCAACTCTACACCAACATGCCTAAAGCAACTAAAGCCCATAGACATGGCCCAATCTAGGAAACATTAACAGAAAGCAGTTGAAAGTGGAGTTTGGAAATATCTCATGGAATCACAACTGCTTATAAAGAACAGAGTGAACAACAACAAAAAAAGAGCGAGAAACATCGATCAAGAAAAGATAGTGAGGAATACCTTATTGTTTTCTATTTTCTCTTCATAGAGGGTTGCACTAGAAGTCGGACTGTGACTTCTATGTGCAACAGATATTGTTTGTAAAACTCTCTTAGTGAATTGGACTCGGAAAAGAGACCCGTGGTTTTTCTCCCGGATCTCGGGTTTCCACGTAAAAACCTGAGTGTCTTATCTGCAACAAATCACATAACAAAGAAGGGAGCAAAATCAGAAGAAAAACAAGTGACAGCAGAACTTGCCTTTGATCTCTGAGCGGCTTTACAAAATCTGAATCAAGGAATTCGTGTAACACCCGTTAGTGTTGGCATTTTGGTGGGTATGAGGGAGACAAGAGTTTAAAAATGATAAACCGCAGTGGGGTGGGGTGAATTTCTACTAAAACCTAAATCTATACTCATCATATCCGTCAAACTTTATGTAATATTTTAAGTTTTTTAGATCTAATATTTTTTTAAATAATTTATATGTCAATATGTTTGTATTCATTATATGTAATTATAATATAATTAAATTTATTATATTTATAAATTATCATACTTAGAATTTATCTTAACAATTTTATAAAACTATGTTTGTTTGGATGAATTCCTTTTGTTGACATCATAATATTTTCGTTTATTTTGTAACCAAGTAAAATATAATGCAATGTTCAAAGTTTAGAAATTGTGTATTTTACATATGTTTATGAATGAACATTGATTATAAAATGATGATTTTTCCTCTATTTTTTGGTAATCGATTTCGAAAAATTAAAGTGTTATTTAAGTAATTTTTAATATATAAATATATTATTTACACTATTTAAAAATTTAGATATATTTAAGTGATCAAATAAAAACGATATTCATGTTTAAAAAATTAACAGATATTAAAATCAAACAACAATTACTTTTAATCTTTTGGATTAAATATGCAATTATAAATATTATAGAATATATTTATAAACTTTTTGAGTTTAAAATTCATTGATTATAACTTTTTGTATTATTTTTATAATTTTCAACATTTGTAGGTTTGCCGTTGAAATAGTTGGAGAAATTAAAATTCATTTGTTTTATATAATAGAAATGTGGAGTTGGATGGAGTTTGTTTGAAAACACATGGCAAAAGAATCCTAGAACTCACGAGCCAGCTTGAGTCTAAGCTGCTTCCAGCGCTCCAGCTCATTTTTTCGGAAGTTCAAGTTAATATTTCGTTTTAATTATGCAATTGTATAGGAACATCTTTATATTTCCTTCATGTGATAGTGTAACGACCCTAATTTGGACATAGTTGTTTTGTTAAAACATGATAATTAAAACGGAAATATTCGGAAGCAAATTTAAAACATAGTTCAAAACATTAAAGTACTACTGCATAATTTAGAGTGTTCTCCGAAGGACCGTACTCTATCACCGGACAACCGACGACCTCTTTCCCCGCCCCTATCATATCTCACCTGCGTCACCTACAAAATCTGTAAAGCGGTCACAATCTATTAAAGAAAACTTCACACACACTACATATTATCTTTCTTACTTCTTAGTTACATCATACACACACACATGAACCATTTCACTTAACCGTTTTCTTATTTCCCTCTTCTTTTACCCTTATCATTTCCATCATTCATTAACTTTTCTGTTGCCGAGATTAACATGCTCGGTGCATGTCCCGCCCAAGCCAACCGTTAGCTGTTGGATGACTCGACGGGCCATATGCATCCCTTCCCCGGGTGGGTACTTAGGCGCTACCCCTTTTTCCACCCGGATCCGTTCCGCCCTCTTCGTACGTATCTTTTCCTCTTTGGAACTTATCGTTCCCTTCATCAGGCATGCCTTTCCTTTGGCGAATCGTGTACTAGGCACGATGCCGGGTTCTGTCGGACGGTCCATCCTTCTTCACCCCGAGTCTTATTATCATTTATCTCGTTCATTCGTATCATTTCTTCCTTCTTTATTAACCCAATCCCATTCCTTAAGTCTGAACCTTCCCTTACTATATTGTGTTCACTCCGCTTACCGTTGCTTTCGCTTGCTATAGCCTTTCCGCGCTTTCCAGCATTTCGTAATACGTTTAGTTACTCGAATTTCGACGTTATTATCCTATTGTTAACTATGTGGTTACCGTAGACCTTTCGTGTTCCGTTCCTCTTACGATCCGATGTCGAGATGCGACGAAAACACCTAAATTTAGAATTTCCTCGAAATTCGCGATAATTCTATGCTGCAATATGAAATCCACGATAATTTACTCTTGAAACCAAATTCGCGACAATTCTCTTCACTTAGCAAATCCGCGATAATTTACACCTGTTTCATTTTCGCGACAATTTCGTACTTCACGTGAAATCCGCGACAATTTCCTTCACAAACTTTTTTTTCGCGATAAAATGCATGCAGTCCAAATTTTCGCGATAATTTACACCTATTTAATTTTCGAGACAATTTCCTCTTCACGTGAAATCCGCGACAACTTTTTCGCGATAATTTTATGCCTTCTAGATTTTTCGCGATAATTTCCTTCTTCGCTGGAGTTTTCGAATTTCCGGGTCTTAATGATGATTAGCTCGTTTTTGGGCCTCCTCACCCCTATTTATAGACACTTTTACTTTTCTAATTCTCACTTTGACCCCTCCTTCCTTTACTTTTGACCCCTCTTTTATCTTTTTCTTTACTTTTCTATTCTTCGTTCCCTTTAACGTTCTTTCGTTCCCGTATCCCTCATTATCTCTCGTCTAGACTTTACCGTTACGTTCCCTACTATTTGTTTCGACATACCTTTTTCTCGGCTATTACACCTAAGCCTCCGGTCCTCCCCCTACAAAATCTGTAAAACGGTCATAGTCTATTAAAAGAAACTTCTGTAAAGTGTATTTAATTGGCAAGATTTTATCCCTCTCTTTCTCCTTATTTTAGCTTACATACTCTCTTATCTTTTTCTGTCTTTTTATATTTCCTCTCCTTATCCTTGCTGGTTTCCTACTATGATCGGTATTTACATGCCCGATGACATGTCTCGCCCAAACCAACCTGTTAAGAGTAAAAATCTACTCTATGATGTTTTGTACTTAGGTGAGGATACCGCTGGTATACGGTTGCCTTAAAGAAAAGAGAACAAGAATTTATACGTGGGAAACCCAAGAACCGGGAGGAAAACCCACGGGGCACCAAACCCATGCAGAATTCAATATGAACTTTTGATGAAGAACTCTCCTCCATAACACACTTTCATGCCTCCCTTTTTATAGACTAACATTTTACATATTTTAGTCACACAAAATCTTATCGTAATCTATTACGATCTCACCACAGCTACCTCGAGCCAATTTATGAGACTTTTGTGCATGCTAAGGCCGCACACCGCCGCCTAGAGTAATGGCGCAGTTTTCCTTGACATTTCTCGTGAAGACGCCGAGAAAAAGGTATGTCGAAACAAATAGTAGGGAATGTAACGGTAAAGTCTAGACGATAGATAATGAGAGATACGGGAACGAAAGAACGTAAAAGGGAACGAAGAATAGAAAAGTAAAGAAAAAGATAAAGGAGGGGTCAAAAGTAAAGGAAGGAGGGGTCAAAGTGTGAATTAGAAAAGTTAGGATGTCTATAAATAGGAGTGAGGAGGCCCAAAAACGGGTTAATCATCATTAAGACCCGAAAATCCGAAAATTCCCGCAAAGAAGGAAAATTATCGCGAAAATCTCAAAGGCATAAAATTATCGCGAAAAAGTTGAAGGCAAGAATTGTCGCGAAAATTTTGAAGAAGGAAAATTGTCGCGAAAATTTACGAAGGATTGTCGCGGATTTCCAGTAAGGCATAAATTATCGCGGATTTCATCCCAGTGCAATATTNAACGATCGGGGATTCACCTTCTTATTATAACATTTTTCCATGGTCCTACGATATCTTAACAGTCGATCGTAGATATCTTCTCTTTTCTCCTCGATTAAATCTAAATCCATCCGTCTCAAGTCGTCATTTTCTTCTTCAGAATACATGATCACCCTTTGTGTTTTCAAAATATTTTCTACGGGTACTAAGGCTTCCGATCCGTAAACTAATGAAAAAGGAGTCTCACCAGTGGTATGTGTTGGAGTCGTTCGATATGCCCATAACACCTCTTGTAGTCGATCAGGCCAAATGCCTCCAATATCATCCAATTTCCTTTTTATGCCCTTAACGATCGCACGATTCGATACCTCCGTCAAGCCGTTGGTCTTAGGATGTGAAACAGAGGAAAACATTTGTTTGATTCCGAGCTCAATGCACATATCCTGAACCTTCATTCCCGTAAACTGTGTACCGTTATCTGACACCAACATTCGTGGCGCTCCAAAACGTGAAATAATATTTTTCCATAGAAACTTTTTAACAGCATCCTCTGTAATGGATGATACTGGTTCAGCTTCAACCCATTTGGAAAAGTATTCTACAGCAACCACACAGAACTTCCTTTGATTTATTGATCTAGGGAAAGGTCACAAAATGTCAATTCCCCATCTGTCGAAGGGACAAGAAAGTGGAGTTGCATTCAACTCCGAGCCCGGTTGTTTATGATAATTAGCATGGTATTGACATGGTTGGCATCTTTTAACGAAATCCTTGGCATCAGCAACCATGGTGGGCCAAAAGAAACCCAATCGTCTCACCTTTTGAACTAAAGATCTTGCTCCTGAATGGTTTCCGCAAATTCCCTCATGTACCTCGCTGAGTGCCGATCGTGCTTCTAAAGGGCGCAGGCACCTTAACAACGGACCGTCAAATGATTTTTTGTACAAGATATCATCTTTAACGACAAACCTTCTTGCCCTTAACTCCAACCGTCATCACTCATTCCTATCTTCGGGGAGAACACCGATTGTCAGATAATCCACCATCGAATGCATCCAAACCGGTATCGGCTTAGTATCAATATTCCCGATTAATTGTCCATTGACACATCGAGGGTCAGTCGCCCGCATTTTGACTGGCAAGTCGATCGCCGGCTTAGAATTCATAAACACATGTATGGTCCCATCTCGTAAACCTGGTGAACTTGCTGCTAGGCGTGCCAACGCATCAGCCTCACGATTTTCTTCCCTAGGCACATGTGATATCACA
The DNA here is from genome assembly GCA_009725065.1 of Utricularia reniformis. NCBI lineage: Eukaryota > Viridiplantae > Streptophyta > Magnoliopsida > Lamiales > Lentibulariaceae > Utricularia > Utricularia reniformis. Next base: position 553,831 of record RWGZ01000044.1, read on the forward strand.
AACGATTCTAAAGATTTTACTATCTTGACCAACTCTTCTTTATACCGTTGCATAACAGGCTCGTGTGTCTCAAAGATCCCTTAAAATTGCTTCACGACCAATTTAGAATCCGTAAACCCACGGATATGCCTTACTCCGATATCCAAAGCAAGCCTAATTCCCGCAATCAATGCCTCGTACTCTGCCGCATTATTAGAACAAGGAAAAGTAATCTTCACTGCTGCGTTCACATGCTCTCCTCGAGAAGTAACAAAATGAATCCCAGCTCCAGCCCCTCCTTGAGTGGACCCATCGACGAACATATCCCATACGTCATCCTCTTGCTCCGTTTCCACTGCCGACCTAGTCATTTCTACCACAAAATCAGCAAGAACTTGATCTTTTATGGCCCTTCGGGGCACAAATTCCAGGTTCATCGCACTGAGTTGAATGGCCCACTTTGACAATCTTGTTGTCGTATCCATCTTGGACAAAACAGCTTCCAAAGGTTGATCTGTAAAAACTTGAATGCGACGTCCCTTGAAATAATGCTTCAGCTTGACAGAAGCTTTTTTTAAAGCCAAAACAAATTTTTCAATGTTCGTATACCTTGTCTCCGCTGGAAGCAACGTGTGGCTAACATAATAAACGGGTCGATGTATTCCTTCTCCGATCTTCACTAAAGCGGCGCTTACTGCAACGGCGATATTGCCAAATAAAGGCCCAGGGGTTCGTCACTCGTCGGACTTCACAAGAAGTGGTGGATTGGATAGATATCTCTTTAAGTCGTCGAACGCCCTATTACATTCTTCGTCCCATTCAAGCTTGTTGCCTTGTCTGAGGACTTTGAAGAAAGGCAAGGCCCGATCGGCAGATCTGGAAATAAATCGGTTCAGGGCAGCCAATCGACCTGTCAGGCTTTGAAACTCCTTTTTTGTTCTAGGTGGGAGCATGTCGACAATGGCTTTTGTTTTTTCCGGGTTTGCTTCTATCCTTCTTTCCGAGACATAATGCCCTAGAAACTTTCCACTTCGAATGCCGAAGAAACATTTAGCAGGATTGAGCTTCAAACGGTATGTTCGACATACTTCAAAACACTTAGACAAATAGGAAATGTGGTCTTCATCATTCAATGACTTAACAATCATGTCATCCACGTACACCTCCATCTCTTTTCCTATTAAATTTTTGAAAATTAAATTAACTAAACGCTGGTACGTAGCCCCAGCATTCTTTAATCCGAACGGCATTGCCGTATAGCAAAAGACACCACTTGGCGTCACAAACGAAGATTTTTCTGATCCTCCTTAGCAAGAAAAATTTGGTGATATCCGGAGTAGGCATCCATGGTGCTCATCATAGTGCTTCCTGCAACAGCATCAACTAATTTATCAATGTGTGGAAGGGGTAAGGATCCGATTCACAGAATTTGTTCAGCCCCTTATAATCAACGCACATACGCCATTTTCCTCCTGCGTTTGGCACCACAACGGGGTTGGCCACCCATTCTGAATATTTTATATCTTTCACATATCCAGCAGCTACTAACTTTGAGGTTTCCTGTCCAATAATCTCCACAACCTGAGGCGAAAAACAACACAATTTCTGTCTTACCGGTCGTGCACTGGGATGGGTATTGATTCGGTGTTCCATTACTGCTCTGTCTATGCCACACAAATCTTTCGGGCTCCAGGCTAAAATCTCCGCATTATCCTGTAATAATTTAATCAGTTCAATCTCAAAAGATGGAATAAGATCCAAACCGATTCGAGTAGTTTTTTCACAATCTCCTGGAATAAGTTCCACTACTTTGTACTCCCCTGGTTCCATGGCCCTTCTCGGCTCCCGTAAGTCTTCCACAGCATGGACTCTAGATCGACAAGCTGAAACATAGCAGGAGCGTGCGGTCGCTTGATCAACATTTATGGTTGCAATCCCAGCCGTGGTGGGAAATTTGAGTTTCAAATGAACTGTTGAAGGCACAGCCTCAAATGCATTAAGCCCTGGTCACCCCAGGATTACGTTGTATGCCATATCCATGTCCATGGCCACATATTCCAACATTTCAGTTCGTGATTTTTCCCCCGATCCGATCGTGGTTGGCAGAATGATCTTTCCGATGGGGGTAACCAATCGTTAGGTCAAAGGAGCATAATGTCATTTTTACAATCTGTAGGTCGGTCACGCCAATGCCCATGGAGTCGATCACTCCCTTTGAGATTATATTACAAGAGCTCCCCTGATCAACCAAAATTCGTTGTACCCTGCGATTGGCAATGACAGCACTTACGACAATAGGGTCATTCTGAGGTTCATAAATACCTTCCTTGTCATCATCGTCGAACGTTATGTCTATCTTTGGCAGTTTCCGACCCTCCTTGATTGACATGACTTCTGACAAATTCAATATTTCTCTAGCATGGCGCTTCCTCTCCTTCTTGGTCATATCCCAGCGATCTCCTCCAGAGATTACAAAAATCTCTGGGTACATCATTCCGTTCTGCACTGAATTGATATCTCTTGTATTCACCCTTTCCGCTGGTGGGTTCGCTGGTGGTGGGGGGAGTACTTCTGGGGCAATGGATCGTCTGTTTTCCCGTCGATCGTCTCCGTATTGACTATTCCGCCTATCCCTTCATTGTCTCCCACCGCGATCGCCACGTCTTCCATTCCTCCCTTGATGGTTTTGTCGTGGTTGGTCATTATGTACTTCTTTCCTCTGGCGTGGTGCGTAGCGACGATCGTCATCTCTGTCGCCACTCTTCCGTCTGGATTCCTCCTCAAGCGTTTTATCCTTATTGTATTCCATCACTCCCTCTTTTACTAATTCCTCGATGTGATTTCCCAAAACATTACATTCGGTTGTTGAGCGATCAGCATATTTATGTAACTCGCAGTATACCCTTTGATTCATAGCATCCGTGCCCCGGGTTTGGCACGAATTCACTTCCCTCCCTCTCTTATCCAAGGGATGAATTTTCTTCTCTACAGACTTGGTAAAAAGAGGCTCCTTCTTACCGTGAAGAGCCGCCATAGTTTCTTCTACCTTTATGTATTTGTTGATCTTTTGGGTAAGTTGCCCCAAGGAAGTAGGTGGATTTTTGATGAGGCTGGTAGAAAGTCCACATGGTCCAAGAACCTGTTGCAATATATCCAATTTTTCCTTGGGATCCATTTTTATTCCTCCGGCTACATGATTGAACTTCTCAATGAAGTGTCTCAAAGTGATTTTTCCTGGAGCATATTTTAACGCATAAAGTTCAGCTTTGCTCCTTGGGGGTCCCACATTAGGAGCAAATTGTTGTGTGAATAATATGGAAATATCTTCAAAAGATCGTATGGATCTTGAAGGAAGATTCTTGAACCAAGATTTAGCATCTTTCTGTAAGATTGAAGCAAACAATTTGCAACGGATAGCATCACTAGCACGAACTGTCCCTATTCTTAACTCAAAGTCGGATAAATGATCCAAGGGGTCTCCGGACCCGCCGAACGTAGGTATCCCGTCCGGTGCTCTGAACGAACGTTCTGGCATAGCTTTCATTATAGGTTCCGAAAAAGGATGTAGACGCATCTGAAGCAGAGTGGAAACTCCATTGTCCGAGCAAGGATCATTATAAGCATCCTCTAAATCTAGCAGAAATTCCTTGCCGACGTCTCTCTTAATGGGTTGATTCATTGCTTCATGGAAAAAGGCCGGTCGTCGATCGGTATCTAGCCCCGGTCGTCGCCTTTTGATTGCGTCCAGCTTTGCCACGAGTTCATCAAAACGAGCTTGGTCTTGATCAGCAGCTGGTCGGGGCACTTCGTTCTGGGGCTGCCGACCGCCAACTTCCTCCTCGTCGGAGCTCAGATTTCTGCGCTAATCGTCTTGCCGACCTACTTCTGGTGGAACCAAGCTTTGAGTATTCTGGATCTGTGGTTGAACAACAGATTTCTGTCCGGACGCCAGGAGCGATTGTCGAAGATCTCCTACCATTTCTTCCACCATTTTTCGCAAGGATTGAGGATCGATAGTTATCACTTCTCTTCCAGCGACGCTGTTATGTGATTCCTGCTGGTGAGCTTCCATTCCCTCCACAGATTCTGGGTTTTCCATAAGGACTAGGACTAGCAGGCAAAGCTTCTCAGTAGGTCTACCAGATCGGTCCCCACGGACGGCGCCAAATGTTAAGAGTAAAAATCTACTCTATGATGTTTTGTACTTAGGTGAGGATACCGATGGTATACGGTTGCCGTAAGGAAAAGAAAACAAGNGGGTTTGCTTCTATCCCTCTTTCCGAGACATAATGCCCTAGAAACTTTCCACTTCGAATGCCGAAGCAACATTTAGCAGGATTGAGCTTCAAACGGTATGTTCGACATACTTCAAAACACTTAGACAAATAGGAAATGTGGTCTTCATCATTCAATGACTTAACAATCATGTCATCCACGTACACCTCCATCTCTTTTCCTATTAAATTTTTGAAAATTAAATTAACTAAACGCTGGTACGTAGCCCCAGCATTCTTTAATCCGAACGGCATTGCCGTATAGCAGAAGACACCACTTGGCGTCACAAACGAAGAATTTTTATGATCCTCCTTAGCAAGATAAATTTGGTGATATCCGGAGTAGACATCCATGGTGCTCATCATAGTGCTTCCTGCAATAACATCAACTAATTTATCAATGTGTGGAAGGGGGTAAGGATCCGATTCACAGAATTTGTTCAGCCCCTTATAATCAACGCACATACGCCATTTTCCTCCTGCCTTTGGCACCACCACGGGGTTGGCCACCCATTCTGAATATTTATCTCTTTGACATATCCAGCAACTACTAACTTTGAGGTTTCTTGTCCAATAATCTCCACAACCTGAGGCGAAAAACGACGCAATTTCTGTCTTACCGGTCGTGCACTGGGATGGGTATTGATTCGGTGTTCCATTACTGCTCTGTCTATGCCACACAAATCTTTCGGGCTCCAGGCGAAAATCTCCGCATTATCCTGTAATAATTTAATCAGTTCAATCTCAAAAGATGGAATAAGACCCAAACCGATTCGAGTAGTTTTTTCACAATCTCCTGGAATAAGTTCCACTACTTTGTACTCTCCTGGTTCCATGGCACTTCTCGGCTCCCGTAAGTCTTCCACAGCATGGCCTCTAGATCGACAAGCCGAAACATAGAAGGAGCGTGCGGTCGCTTGATCGACATTTATGGTTGCAATCCCAGCCGTGGTGGGAAATTTGAGTTTCAAATGAACTATTGAAGGCACAGCCTCAAATGCATTAAGCCCTGGTCGCCCCAGGATTACGTTGTATGCCATATCCATGTCCATGGCCACATATTCCAACATTTCAGTTCGTGATTTTTCCCCTGATCCGATCGTGGTTGGCAGAATGATATTTCCGAAGGGGGTAACCGATCGTTGGTCAAAGGACCAAAATGTCATTTTTACAATCTGTAGGTCGGTCACGCCAATGCCCATGGAGTCGATCACTCCCTTGAGATTATATTACAAGAGCTCCCCTGATCAACCAAAATTCAGTGTACCCTGCGATTGGCAATGACAGCACTTACGACAATAGGGTCATTCTGAGGTTCATAAATACCTTCATTGTCATCATCGTCGAACGTTATGTCTATTTTTGGCAGTTTCCGACCCTCCATGATTGACATGACTTCTGGCAAATTCAATATTTCTCTAGCATGGTGCTTCCTCTCCTTCTTGGTCATATCCCAGCGATCTCCTCCGGAGATTACAAAAATCTCTGGGTACATCACTCCGTTCTGCACTGAATTGATACCTCCTGTATTTACCCTTTCCGTTGGTGGGTTCGCTGGTGGTGGGGGGAGTACTTCTGGGGCAATGGATCGTGTGTTTTCCCGTCGATCGTCTCCGTATTGACTATTCCGCCTATCCCTCCATTGTCTCCCACCGCGATCGCCACGTCTTCCATTCCTCCCTTGATGGTTCTGTCGTGGTTGATCATTATGTACCTCTTTCCTCTGGCGTGGTGCGTAGCGACGATCGTCATCTCTCTCGCCACTCTTCCGTCCGGATTCCTGCTCAAGTGTTTTATCCTTCTTGTATTCCAGCACTCCCTCTTTTACTAATTCCTTGATGTGATTTCCCAAAACATTACATTCGATTGTCGAGTGATCAGCAGATTTATGTAACTCGCAGTACACCCTTTGATTCATAGCATCCGTGCCCCGGGTTTGGCACGAATTCACTTCCCTCCATCTCTTATCCGAGGGATGAATTTTCTTCTCTACAGACTTGGTAAAAAGTGGCTCTTTCTTACCGTTAAGAGCCGCCATAGTTTCTTCTACCTTGATGTATTTGTTGATCTTTTGGGTAAGTTGCCCCAAGGAAGTAGGTGGATTTTTGATGAGGCTGGTAGAAAGTCCACATGGTCTAAGAACCTGTTGCAATATATCCAATTTTTCCTTGGGATCCATTTTTATTCCTCTGGCTACATGATTGAACTTCTCAATGAAGTGTCTCAAAGTGATTTTTCCTGGAGCATATCTTAACGCATAAAGTTCAGCTTTGCTCCTTGGGGGTCCCACATTAGGAGCAAATTGTTGTGTGAATAATATGGCAAAATCTTCAAAAGATCGTATGGATCTTGAAGGAAGATTCTTGAACCAAGATTTAGCGTTTTTCTGTAAGGTTGCAGCAAACAATTTGCAACGGATAGCATCACTAGCACGAACTGTCCCCATTCTTAACTCAAAGTCGGATAATTGATCCAAGGGGTCTCCAGACCCTCTGAACGTAGGTATCTCGTCCGGTGCTCTGAACGAACGTTTTGGCATAGCTTTCATTATAGGTTCCGAAAAAGGATGTAGACGCATCTGAAGCAGAGTGGAAACTCCATTGTCCAAGCAACGGTCATGATAAGCATCCTCTAAATCTAGCAGAAAGTCCTTGCCGACGTCTCTCTTAATGGGTTGATTCATTGCTTCATGGAAAAAGGCCGGTCGTCGATCGGTATCTAGCCCCGGTCGTCGCCTTTTGATTGCGTCCAGCTCTGCCACCAATTCATCAAAACGAGCTTGGTCTTGATCGACAGCCGGTCGGGGCACTTCGTTCCGGGGCTGCCGACCGCCAACTTCTTCCTCGTCTGAGCTCAGATTTCTGCGCTGATCGTCTTGCCGACCTACTTCTGGTGGAACCAAGCTTTGAGTATTCTGGATCTGTGGTTGAACAAACGATTTCTGTCCGGACGCCAGAAGCGATTGTCGAAGATCTGCTACCATTTCTTCCACCATTTTTCGCAAGGATTGAGGATCGATAGTTATCACTTCTCTTCCAGCGACGTTGTTATGTGATTCCTGCTGGTGAGCTTCCATTCCCTCCACAGATTCTGGGTTTTCCATAAGGACTAGGACTAGCAGGCAAAGCTTCTCAGTAGGTCTACCAGATTGGTCCCCCCGGACGGAGACAAATGTTAAGAGTAAAAATCTACTATATGATGTTTTGTACTTAGGTGAGGATACCGCTGGTATACGGTTGCCGTAAGGAAAAGAAATCAAGAATTTATGCGTGGGAAACCCGAGAACCTGGAGGAAAAAACACGGGGCACCAAACCCAGGCAGAATTCAATATGAACTTTTGATCCAGAACCTCCTCCTCTAACACACTTTCAGGCCTCCCCTTTTATAGACTAACATTTTAAATATTTTAATCACACAAAATCTTATCGTAATCTATTACGATCTCATCACAGCTTCCTCGAGCCAATTTATGAGACTTTTGTGCACGCTAAGGCCGCACACCGCCGCCTAGAGTAATGGCGCAGTTTTCCGTGACATTTCTCGTGAAGACGCCGATCGCACACTCTTCTTTCAGCAATTCATTACCGACCACGAAACGTACCGATCGACGGGCCATCAGTTCTCTCGTCCGATCGACTAGAAGATGTTGTCGTCCGATCGGTCATATTGCCTGACCCCGACCGGTCGGGGCCATGTTAGCAGCGTCGCAGTAGTGAATGAATGCGACGATAACCAAGTAACTGCTTGGCATTAGAGCAAATATGGGCATTGCTAGGGCCCACAATAGTTCAGCGATGAACGGATGAAGAGGGAACCTTAATCCGTTCCTTAAAGCAGCGATCGTCACTGGGGTAGGATTATCCAGGGACGATCGTCCAGTCACAGGCCAAGGCTCAGAACCAGGCTCACCGACTTCCAGGTTGTATTCTTCAGGGAAATCAAATTTCTCACGAATCGTGTCAATATTCATAGATGGAGCCATCTGCAAATAAGGATAGGTGTCGTAAATACCCACGAAATAAGAACCCACTGGAAAATCAAGAGAATCGAAGAAACTCGCTGGGGTGTTGGGAAAAATAACGTCTTGCTCGCAGTAAAGAAATAAAACCAAATTAAAACTCGTACAAAGCCGAAAAAGTAAAAGGAACCTGTAGAATCCTTGCGTCTGATGGAGAAGAGTAGTCGCCGAAGACAATGGTTGAAATCGAAAGAGAACAGAAAGGTGCAAATGAGGTTGGAAGTGCAAATTGGAATTGCGACGGTGATGAGGGTTTTGTATGTGAGCAACGCTCAGGATTGTGCCACGTGGACGACCAGGATTGCGCCTTTTTAGCTTCCGCGCGGTTTTCAAGATGAGCGATCTGGCATGACGACTACGGAAAAGAGTTTGAAAATATTGGCTCCGATCGGTATATTTATTGGTAATTTGTGGCTAAACGAAGGTCACGATAATTTCAACTCCTACCGATGTTCGACTTTGATGATCGGTTGGAGCTGAGGGGCTAATGTTAATACGTGACTTACAATGACACGGTCGGGGTCAGGCAATATGAGCGATCGGACGACAACATCTTCTAGTCGATCGGACGAGAGAACTGATGGCCCGTCGATCGGTACGTTTCGTGGTCGGGAATGAATTGCTGGAAGAGGAGTGGCGATCGGCGTCTTCACGAGAAATGTCAATGAAAACTGCGCCATTACTCTAAGCGGCGGTGTGCGGCCTTAGCGTGCACAAAAGTCGCATAAATTGGCTCGAGGTAGCTGTGATGAGATCGTAATAGATTACGATAAGATTTTGTGTGATTAAAATATTTAAAATGTTAGTCTATAAAAGGGGAGGCCTGAAAGTGTGTTAGGGAGAGGTTCGGGATAAAAAGTTCATATTGAATTCTGCCTGGGTTTGGTGCCCCGTGGGTTTTCCTCCCGGTTCTCGGGTTTCTCACGTATAAATTCTTGTTTTCTTTTCCTTACGGCAACCGTATACCAGCGGTATCCTCACCTAAGTACAAAACATCATAGAGTAGATTTTTACTCTTAACAGTGAAATATCCTTATTATTGTTAAATTATAGATGAGTTGATAATTAATTTATTAAAATATTTGATAAATTGTGATATTATAATCGTGATTTATAAAAAGAATATGAATTTTTATATTTAATTAAAGTAATGATACACTATTTGTTTCGCAAATCATGATTTTGCCGCAATTGTTTTTTTGTAGTTGTGAAGATATTATGATTTTTTAGCGATAAACGCACATATATTCTATTTTTTTTGTATGTATAAAAAATAATGATTTAGTGATCATACCTCACCTTATTGCATCGCATTTTCAATCTTTCATTCTTAACAAACTCATATAGCGATGTATTTGCTTCAAGTAACTCCGGTGTTAACTCCTATATTGGATTTCTTTGATTCTATTACTAAAATAGCGATATTTACTCAAATCGTGATTTGTTTTATGCACCCAAAAATATCAAAATGGTTATACCTTCATCGTTAAAATATCACGATTGTTAAAACCAAGCAGTATCACGATTTAAGAGTATATTTACTTCTAATAATTATAATATAATTCTATTTATTTATTTTTATATATAATATATATTAATATTTTTACATAAATAACATTCATTATATCACAATTTCTAGGAGTGAGCATTCGGTACCAAATATCAAACCAAACAAAATATTGAAGTACCGAATACCAAATTATCAACAAAATCTAATACTGATTCCAATCCAATATTTTTTTGGTACCAAACCAAATTACTGAAATAATTTTGGTATTTTCTTATTGGTCCCAAAATACCAAAATTAAAATCACATAGATAAAATAATCAAGAACATCTAATGCATATTGATGAGATCCCCATAACCCGATACCCCGAACATAGTCAGGACTAGGCTTGGCCGTAAAAGCCCAAACAACGTAAGCCGAACTTGAAGGCTCAAATTCAGCCCGCGCAAGTAAAGGGCCCATCTAGATCATTTGGCCCGATCGATCGCTTATAGCGATCGGTCCCAAAGAGTAGGGCCCAGCTCCTTACACGCGTCAAACCGATCGGTCCACATAATACATGCATTGCTTCGGGCCACTCTTGCTCATCCCATGCAACGACAATCCTCGACAGCCTTGTCAGAGACGTGGTCCGGGGAAGGCGTACTAGTCATCAGCGGACAGAAAGTAGCCGGCTAGTAGCGCCGAGAGGTCTAGCGCCATCTCTGTGAAGCCATCACCGGCGGCTGTTCCGCCTGACGTTAGCCGACCTAGCCGCAAAGGACATGCACAAAACGACACCCTACTGTGCACAGTACAGTGGGAGTATAAAATAGACACTTAGAGGGTAAGAAAATGATCTTCCTCCGGTTTTCTCTTCAGAGCCTTCGCTTTAAGGAGTCCTCTCGATTTATTTTCGATTCTCCTTTCTCTCTTTGTTGTAAAAAGAACAAACATGTCTTGTATGATCATGAACGTGCTTATTGGACCGGCTAAGGACATTTCTTTTAGCCCTTAGTCAAGTGATTTTTTCCTCGTTTCCTAGGTTTTCCACTCTAAAATCCTCACGTCTTTTCACCTTTGATTAATAATCGTTCTCCACACATAAATAAATAATAACCGAGTTCGTCTCATAACGAACCGGTCGACTGTTTGCACCCCCGGTTTTCGAACCACAACACATATGTTAAATCAAGTATATGGAAAACTTATCTTTCTCGTATTGATCTTCTTCAATTATCAAAATGTATTCCACAAAGCCAATCTTTATTGCATATAAGTGTCTCCACACTTAAATAATCAAATTGAATATTGTACCACTAATATAACATTAAATAAAAATACTTAAATATCTACCAGTGATAAATGTATATTCATAATTAACTATAGATATTGACATGACGAAAATATCACGAGTAATTTGAGTAAGTATAAGAAACCTCATACTAATGACTTTACAATATGTCAAGATACTGAATTTCGATATCAATAATTGAAGAATCATAACTCATTTAAAAATTTTAATATATATATATATATATATATATATATATATATATATATTTTATTAACTAATTTGGTATTGGGTATATGTCGAATTTTTTTTTTTTTTTACCGAATACCAAACTAAATTTTATAATTTCATAAAATTAAATATCAAACCGAATACCAAGTACCGAATATCAAATATCAAATATCAAAATAACAAATTTTGGTATGGTATTTGGTATTCCAAAGTTTTTGTTCACCCCTAACAATTTTTACGAATATATTTAAAAATTAACTATTATTCATCTCAAATTTTAAAACTTAAATATTGAAATATTTCGTGACTCTAAATTCTAATTCGTCTTCTGAAAAAGTCTCACATATTTATCATTCTCAGTTATGTATTTGCGGCCCACAAGCAAAATAATCAATGTCCCGTCATTTTATTTTAATTTTATAATTATAAATTTATTGTTTTTATTTTAAATATTTTAAAAATATATAGTCCTACTTATTAAATGAACGTGGATATTTTATGCAGGGGAAATTGGCAATACTCTCTCCAATAAATCTGTTGTCAAAATAGCATGCTTGTATAAAGTAGTTGTAAAATAACACATGTTCTTGTTTTATTAGGTAAGTAGCCAGCAACCCGATATTTTTAATAAAAATAAAGAATTTAATTTATGTATTAGTTAAATATATTAATTTAAAATATATAATATAATATAATGTACAATTCACCCTTATTTTAAGTCATAAATGTATCGATCGATATATCGGTCATACATCCCAAATCAGAACATATTTTTTTATATCGATCGATATGTGAAATACAAAACGGGACCTGGTTACAATGTCGGATATTAGTCGATACATAAATATCGAGTTGTGTCGGTGTTCTGTCCAATAACTCTTGATATCGTATTTTTCGGTTGGGTCATAGGTTTTTTCGAGTATGCTATTAAAATACGTGAATGATGATTTGTATTGGTACGAGTCGTATATTGATTGATAACAAAAATAATTTTATATTAAAAAAAATATTTTTATCTTAAGTATCAATACAATATTTGTATATTATATTATATTTATTATATATTTTAAATTAATATATTTAACTAATACATAAATTAAATTCTTTATTTTTATTAAAAATATAGAAAGCAGGTTACTTATCTAATAAAATAAGAACATGTGGTAAAATGTTTTATAGAAGCAGTTTATTAAATTGTTTTTTCGTACATTGACTTTTTATTTGCTTTAGTTGATTCCACACCACTTCATACATAAACATCATTTTCATAAATAAAATAATTAGCTATGACTACGTCGGTTATATAAAATTATGTAACTTAGACCCATGCCCAAGGGTAATAGGAGAAGTGATCGAATCGTTCGGGTTTGATTTTTTTAAATACTAACATACGAGTTGAGAAAAATGTATAAATCTAGAAATAGGATGACCTAATTACCCATGCCCAAGGGTAATTAGGTCATCCTTTTTTTGATGTTTTCAAACCATTGTGTACACCAAATACCGGATAGTATTAGTGTTTTTTGGTATACCGAGTTTTCGGGTAGAGTTTCGGGTTTTTTCGAGTCTGACCCAAAAATAATAATAATATATTTTCAATTTTTTAATATAGGAAAAAAATAAATTTAGTATGATATATATGGAATTCTGAAATAATAGAGAAAATGGCGACTTGGGTCCCCAAAGTTTGGATAATTTGGCAATTTTGGTCCCCAAAGTTTCGAGTGGCAAAAATAGTCCCCAAAGTTTTGATGATTTGACAATTTTGGTCCCCAAAGTTGCGTATTTTCGCAAAATACGTCCCCAAAGTTTGCGAATTTTGGCAAAACCGACCCCCAAATTAATTTTCGCCCCGAGGACCTAATTTGCCACAAATTACAACTTTGGGGACCAATTATGCCACACGCACATAACTTTGGGGATTGGTTTTGCCAAAATTCGCAAACTTTGGGGACCAGTTTTGCGTTCATGAAACTTTGGGGGCTGGTTTTGCCAAAATTGCCAAAAATTTCAAACTTTAGGGACCAAAACTGCCTTCCGCCCGAAATAATATGAAAAGATTGCAAGTATTTATTTTCTATTTTATAATTGAAACGGTAGAAATACATAAATAAAAAGGGAAATCAGATTTCTCTATTCATTTCTTATTTTTATAATTTATTTAGTTTTATTTAACATAATTACGAAATTGGAACGTTGGCTGAAAATTGAATTTTGAATTATTAAAATATAAAAAAGGAAAAGCGGCGGCTCCGCTTTGTAACTGAACACGACACGGCACGGCAACGTAATTAATATAATATAACGAGACCCAATACATTTGTTTTATGCAGCAAAGTCGTCTCTTCTCTCCAATTTCTCCAGTTTCTACCGTCTGGGTCGCGAAGAAGATGGGTACAGAGCTGCAAGTTAACGACGTTAAACCTCTTCCCGTTCCCGTTATCAAGTTCACTAACCTTTTCATCAACGGCCGTTTTCTCCCCTCCCTCTCAGGTTCCTTCTTATTTCTCAATTTCAAACAAATTACTCAAACAACACACTAATTAGATACTCATAATCAAAATTGTGCTCATATCCATGTTTTACATTAAATATTGGTACTTTTTGAGATATTGGGTTTGTTTGATACTCAAATTAAAACTGTGGTGAGGTGCGATCCGATTTTCAGATCGTGATTTTCTTATGTTACATAAAACATAAACTTAATTGTGATGTGATAATCGTTAAAAAATCACGATATCATCACAGCTGTTAAAACTAGTTGTGGCCTCATCGTGATTTTGGAAAATACTAATTAACCCTTAATTCTATTAATTATAATATAATTATATTTATCATTTTATATATATAAATGTATATTATTATTTTTACGTAAATCACGATCATAATATCACAATTTTCCCAAACATATTTAAAAATTCACGATTATCATATCTCACCACACATCACCGCACCTCACCACATCCCACCACACCGCAATTTTAAAANTCTTAAATTATTTAAATAATTATAATTATATTTACTATTATCAACTAGGTTAAACCCACACCGCCACGGGGATTCGGGGATTCAAATTTATTAAAGAGTCATACTCGCTAATATTATCATTTATTTTTTAATTAAAATTTAAAAAACGGGTGTGGTTAACATGATTTATAATTAATAATAAATAAAATTTTGATTTATCTAATTATATTATACAAAATAATAAATTATTACAACAAATATATATGATAATTAATATTTAAAACCGATAAAATATTGAAATAATTGGTATATACTATATTATATCCCAATAATACCGATATATTGCTAATTTTTTAAACATTAACTATTCATATTAATATATATAAATAATAATAAATTTAAATATTGACTATTTCAAAATAAATAATAATAAATTTAAATAGAAAAAACGGACGCATGTCCAATAAGTGTCCGAGGAGAGTCGTTGTCCGAAAAGGGTTTGACTCGAATTCGGCGTCTCCGGAGAAGAATCCGTTTAACCTAGATTATCAATATATTTAAATATAATTTTTAATAATATTTATTTATATTATTATATAAATAATAAAAATAATAATTGTGAAAAGAATGTTATTATATATAATATATTGATTTGTAACACAAAATTCTAATGAATAAATTGATATTCATTACTTACTGGAAGAGAATATGTCATATGTTTGATTCTTGTTACTTAAAAAATTTGAAAAATTTATGACACGGACCCATAATGCGACCGCAGGTTAAGGATGAGGCCGTGGGCTATGTCTAAAGCAACTATGGGCTCTGAACGCGACAACATTCTCAAAACTCGGACCGCACTAAAAGAATAAATTGATAAAAATTTGTATTATTTGGACAAAAAAGCCTAATAAATAAATACAATATTTTTATTATTTTAAAAATTGTGATGGGGTGAAATATCCTTATTATGGTTAAATTATAGATGAGTTGATAATTAATTTATTAAAATATTTGATAAATTGTGATATTATAATCGTGATTTATAAAAAAAATATGAATTTTTATATTTAATTAAAGTAATGATACACTACTTGTTTCGCAAATCATGATTTTGTCGTAATTGTTTTTTTGTAGTTGTGAAGAAATTATGATTTTTTATGGATAAACGCACATATATTCTAATTTTTTTTGTATGTATAAAAAATAAGGATTTAGTGATCATACCTCACCTAATTGCATCGCATTTTCAATCTTTCGTTCTTAAAAAACTCATATAGCGACGTATTTGCTTCAAGTAACTCCGGTGTTAACTCCTATATTGGATTTCTTTGATTCTATTACTAAAATAGCGATATTTACTCAAATCGTGATTTGTATTATGCACTCAAAAATATCAAAATGGTTATACCTTCATCGTTAAAATATCACGATTTCATCACGATTGTTAAAACCAAGCAGTATCACGATTTAAGAGTATATTTACTTCTAATAATTATAATATAATTATATTTATTTATTTATATATGTAATATATATTAATATTTTTACATAAATAACATTCATTATATCACAATTTCTAGGAGTGAGCATTCGGTACCAAATACCAAACCAAACAAAATATTGAAATACTGAATACCAAATTATCAACAAAATCTAATACTGATTCCAATCCAATATTTTTTTGGTACCAAACCAAATTACCGAAATAATTTCGGTATTTTTTTATTGGTCCCAAAATACCAAAATTAAAATCACATAGATAAAATAATCAAGAACATCTAATGCATATGTTAAATCAATTATATGGAAAACTTATCTTTCTCGTATTAATCTTCTTCAATTATCAGAATGTATTCTACGAAGTCAATCTTGATTGCATATAAGTGTCTCCACACTTAAATATCGTACCATCAAAATAACATTAAATAAAAATACTTGAATATCTACCGATGATAAATGTATATTCATAATTAACTATAGATATTGACATGACGAGAATATCATGAGTAATTTGAGCAAGTATAAGAAACCTCATACTAATGACTTTACAATATGTCAAAATATTGAATTTCGATATCAATAATTGAATAATCATAACTCATTTAAAAATTTTAATATATATATATTCTATTAACTAATTTGGTATTGAGTATATACCGAATTTTTAATTTTTTTATCGAATATCAAACTAAATTTCATAATTTCATAAAATTAAATATCAAACCGAATACTAAATACCGAATACCAAATATCAAATATCGAAATAATAAAATTTTGGTATGGTATTTGGTATTCCAAAGTTTTTGCTCACCCCTAACAATTTTTATGAATATATTTAAAAATTAACTATTATTCATCTCAAATTTTAAAACTTAAATATTGAAATATTTCGTGACTCTAAATTCTAATTCGTCTTCTGAAAAAGTCTCACATATTTATCATTCTCAGTTCTATATTTGCGGCCCACAATCAAAATAATCAATGTCCGGTCATTTTATTTTAATTTTATAATTATAAATTAATTGTTTTTATTTTAAATATTTTAAAAATATATAGTCCTAGTTATTAAATGAACGTGGATATTTTATGCAGGGGAAATTGGCAATACTCTCTCCAAAAAATCTGTTGGCAAAATAACATGCTTCTATAAAGTAGTTATAAAATAACACATGTTCTTGTTTTATTAGGTAAGTAGCCAGCAACCCGATATTTTTAATAAAAATAAAGAATTTAATTTATATATTAGTTAAATATATTAATTTAAAATATATAATATAATATAATATACAATTCACCCTTATTTTAAGTCATAAATGTATCGATCGATATATCGGTCATACACTCCGAATCAGAACATATTTTTTTATATCGATCGATATGTGAAATACAAAACGGGACCTGGTTACAATGTCGGATATTAGTCGATACATAAATATCGGGTTGTGTCGGTGTTCTGTCCAATAACTCTTGATATCGTATTTTTGGGTTGGGTCATAGGTTTTTTCGAGTATGCTATTAAAATACGTGAATGATGATTTGTATCGGTACGAGTCGTATATTGATTGATAACAAAAATAATTTTACATTAAAAAAAAATATTTTTATTTTAAGTATCAATACAATATTTGTATATTATATATTTTAAATTAATATATTTAACTAATACATAAATTAAATTCTTTATTTTTATTAAAAATATAGAAAGCAGGTTACTTATCTAATAAAATAAGAACATGTGCTAAAATGTTTTATAGAAGCAGTTTATTCTTGTTTATTAAATTGTTTTTTCGTACATTGACTTTTTATTTGCTTTCATTGATTCCACACCACTTCATATATAAACATCATTTTCATAAATAAAATAATTAGCTATGACTACGTCGGTTAGATAAAATTATGTAACTTAGACCCATGCCCAAGGGTAATAGGAGAAGTGATCGAATCGTTCGGGTTTGATTTTTTTAAATACTAAAATACGAGTTGAGAAAAATGTATAAATCTAGAAATAGGATGACCTAATTACCCATGCCCAAGGGTAATTAGGTCATCCTTTTTTTGATGTTTTCAAACCCGTGTGTACACCAAATACCGGATAGTATTAGTATTTTTTGGTATACCGAGTTTTCGGGTAGAGTTTCGGATTTTTTCGAGTCTGACCCATAAATAATAATAATATATTTTCAATTTTTAATATTGGAAAAAAACAAATTTAGTATGATATACATGGAATTCTGAAATAATATGAAAAGATTGCAAAGTATTTATTTTCTATTTTATAATTGAAACGGTAGAAATACATAAATAAATAGGGAAATCAGATTTCTCTATTTATTTCTTATTTTTATAATTTATTTAGTTTTATTTAACATAATTACGAAATTGGAACGTTCGCTGAAAATTAAATTTTGAATTATTAAAATATAAAAAAGGAAAAGCGGCGGCTCCGCTTTGTAACTGAACACGACACGGCACGGCAACGTAATTAATATAATATAACGAGACCCAATACATTTGTTTTATGCAGCAAAGTCGTCTCTTCTCTCCAATTTCTCCAGTTTCTACCGTCTGGGTCGCGAAGAAGATGGGTACAGAGCTGCAAGTTAACGACGTTAAACCTCTTCCCGTTCCCGTTATCAAGTTCACTAACCTTTTCATCAACGGCCGTTTTCTCCCATCCCTCTCAGGTTTCTTCTTATTTCTCAATTTCAAACAAATTACTCAAACAACACACTAATTAGATACTCATAATCAAAATTGTGCTCATATCCATGTTTTACATTAAATATTGGGTAATATTGGTACTTTTTCAGATATTGGGTTTGTTTGGTACTCAAATTAAAACTGTGGTGAGGTGCGATCCGATGTTCAGATCGTGATTTTCTTATGTTACACAAAACATAAATTTAATTGCAATGTGATAATCGTTAAAAAATCACGATATCATCACAGCTGTTAAAACTATATCTGGTCTCATCGTGATTTTGAAAAAGACTAATTTACAATTAATTCTATTAATTAGTATTTTTATATTTATTATATTTATATATATAAGTGTATATTAGTATTTTTACGTAAATCGCGATCATAATATCACAATTTTCCCAAACATATTTAAAAATTCACGATTATCATATCTCACCACACACCGCACCTCACCACATCCCACCACACCGCAATTTTAAAAAGTTATATCAAACAAACTCATTGTTATGGTGAAATTGTCGGTTTTTTTGGATTCTAAAAATAATAAGTTTTTTTTTTTTAAAAAAATAAAAAATTGAATTTGTATTAATCACGTGGGCGGTATCTATCGATACCAAATTTCACATAAATATTAAAACGAGAAAATGACATATTTGATCCTCAAATTTAGTGATTTTATTAAATTTGATATTCAAATTTTAATTTGGCATCCGTAATCTCTATAATTTCATTTTTTAATAAAAATTACCTCTAAAATTTTCAATTTTGGCAAATTCAAAATTAGTTGTCAAAATTTAAAGATCAATTTTACCAAAAACTCAAAGTTTAAGAACTAATTTTGTCATTTGAAAATTTTGAGAATTAGATTTACCAAAATTTAAATATTTTTTAAACTAAATTTGCTAAATTATATAAACTTTGAGATATTAAATGTCATCGGTCTTTTGTTAATATATTGAATCAAATTATTTATTTAACCAATTTTATTGATTTTTCTACCATTTTGATGACATGGTTGATTGATTGATTCAATCCAATGTTAACTTTATTGTCCATCATTTCTTATTAATGTTTAGTTCATCAATCTTTTCATTTCATTTCTCTCTAAATTTATTATTTATTTAGAAAAAAAAGTATTTCGACATTTTTATTAATTTTAGTGCCCTTGACTTATTTTAAACCCGAAAATGCCCTTTAAGTTTATTTTTTATTTTTAAAAAAAGGGAAAACTTTCGAGACTGTGGACCCAAGGACGGAAGATGTGATCGCGTGTATCGCGGAAGGGGACAAGGAAGACGTTGATCTTGCTGTTACTGCGGCCCGTCATGCTTTTGACCATGGCCCTTGGCCCCGGTTTCCCGGCTCGGTACGCCACTTATTTATTTAATGTTAATAATAATAAATAAATACCATCGATTAGATTGGACGGTGTTGCATAGAGCACGTCATCAATCATAAATGAACGGCAAATGTGATTTGTTTGTTATTTATTTAGTGGATAATAATAATAATAATTAAATACCTAACGAAAGCATTTTATATATGTTTAGGTAAGAAGTCAGATTACTTATAATATTATGATTAAATTTGATTGGATTGGATTCTGTCAAATACAACTGTCATCAATCTCTAAAAATTGAACTGGAATATGTTTTTTTTATAGTCTATAATAATAATAATAATTATTATTATTATTTAAAAACTACAATCATTCATAATTATATTTTCTGAACTAGAATACATTTTTATTTATTATATTTAAATAACAAACAAAAGGTTTTATAATAATCTCTTATATTGACCATAACTTTTAAAATTTATAAAGCTTATATTATATGAATTTTATAATTATTTATTTAGCTGTAGTCTGGAAACCGAGGATGCCAACTGTCGTCCAGTTCGTTGCAAGATGAACTCGGTTTTAATTTGTTTTGTAGGGGAAAAGAGACCAGGCAAATAGAATCACTAAAGGGATACAATTAAGAATCAAATAGAAAAGGGACAAAACAATTTTATAGTGGAAAACCTTTAAAAGATGGGAAAAAACTATTTGACTAAGAGCTAGAAATGCTCTTAGCTAATCCAATAATCAAGCTGTTCAATACAAATGTCATGTTTGTTTTAGAGATAACAATGGAAGGGAAAACTTGAGGAAAACCAAGAGAAAACCGAAGAGGAGAATCTATTTCTATTTCCCAAGTGTCCATTTTATACACATTTCCTGCTGTGTGAACAGTATGGTGTCGTCTTGTGCTTGTCTCATGCGGCTAGGTCGGCTCGTGTCGGGCGGGATAGCCGCCGGGCATGGCTCTAGCCGACTACGCGGCACCAGACCTTTTGGCGCTACTAGCCGGCTGTCTCCAGACCAAAAGAATGCCCGTACGACTTTACAAGGCACGCTTATGACATGATTGTCAGAGGTTGTTGTCACATGTTGAGAAATGTGGATGGCCCGAAGCATAGTCTGTGCGTCCTGGACCGATCGGTCCCGATGAGGAGGAGAACGCATGACTCTATCGATCGTTGCGATCACTAAGAATGGGCCTTCTGGCCCGACTGTTCTCTCGAGGCCGTCCATTCGCGGGAACTGGATCTGGGCCTCCAAGTTCGGCTTATGTCACTTGGGCTGGCCTAGCTAAGTTTGGGCCTAACCAGGTTCGTGGTACCGGGTTCCGAAGGTCTCATCACTAGCCCCTCAAACTTTATCGACATCATGGTGGTGATGTAAGTTCGACCATCAGATTGAGAGCGTTTGAGGCAGGAGTGCTAGATCGAACCAACGGAGGACCATACCCGAACGGGTCGTGATAGCGTCCTCGAGGACCGATCATGTACTTAAGAAATTTCAGAGCGTTATTTTTCAAAATTGAAATCTGTAAAAGTTATTGGCAAAGCGTAATTCTGGGCTTTATGATAATTTGCGTCTTTCCGTGTTCCAAATGGGGGGACATGCCATCAGACTACAGCCGCCTGCAGTGGTGATGTGTCACCCTGTAAGTGGCCAATGCACGGCTATAAAAGTCGGGGTTTCGGTACTGTGCAACTATTGCTGCAATTCGCGAAAAAATTTCTGAGCCCTAGGATTCTCTAGCGATTTCATTCGACAGTCTTCAAACTCCGATTTCCTTACAAATCTTAAGGTAACCATCCATGCCACCCCGTAGGGCTAGGTACCCGATTGTTTCTGAGATGAACCTCGAAGAATTTCGTTTCAAATTCTCAATCCCTGCCCATTATCCCATCTGAAGGGGGAAGCAAGACGTTCTATGCTTCCTTCCCGCTGAAATGAATGTTCCTGCTAATGCCTTGCTCGTTAGCTATGCCTCCCTGAGGTCCGGCCTGCGATTTTCCCTTCATCCTTTTGTCGGAGTCGTACTTTGGGAGATTCATTGCCCAACCTTCGCTCTTTTTTCCGGCAGTTATGTTTATACAGTCGCCTTTATCTTTTACTGCCATAAATAAGGGGTAGAACCAACCCTGAAAGACTTTTTCAACCTATTACTGGTGGGAGCCCGAAGGGGGAAGTAGGTTGTTAGGAGGTCGCAGGCTGTATTTTCTAGCGATCCGAACGAAGGATTGTATTATCATTGACAAGGAAGACTCTCTTCATGAATGAGAATCTTGCTACGTCTGGATAGACATCCCGAGGGAAGACATGTTACAGGTCACCTTCCTAACCACCCATCCTGACATCGGGAAGTTGGATCTAACCCGGTTCAACCCATCCCGCCAGGATATTACCAATACCTTGGCAAGACTTCCTCCTCCCGAAAGGCGTCTGAAACGAATTGACATACTTCGGGAGAAGAAGCTGCTAGAGATAGGGGTAGCAGGCAAGACCGGTGCCCCTGCCCCGAAGGGGATGTTCTCTAGCTCCGTCTCGTCTGAGTCAGAAGGATCGAGTATAACTTTGGCTTGCTTTAGTTCATATATCCTGATTCTTATTATTCTTCTTTTGCAAATTCCACAGATACGATGTCTGGAAACCGACTTGCTGCGTTGGTTACTGCTGCAAAGGCCAAGAAATACGCCCAACTGCAGACATCCAAGCCAACCTTCAACGATGCGGTTGGATCTTCGCGATCGGCGGGAAGTTTCAGTAGTCAGAGGCATGAACCCCGATCAATGGAGGAGATGGACGAGGTGATTTCTAAAAGAATTCACTCGTTGGGCCTTCCCGCATGTACAGAATCGGAAATAACTCCCATATGGATCTTAACGTCGTGCGGTTGTTGCTGCATGGGTCAATGCGGTTGGAGGATGTCCCCCCATTCTCCAGCTTGGGGGACAAAGTGTCAAAGCCTCCCGTCCCCCCAACCAAGAGCAAGTGGGGCCCCGATGAGGACACCCCAAAGCAATACAAGAGGTTGCGATCGGCAGTGAGCAGGCCCGCAGCACCGATCCCGGCGAAAGGGGTCACCATTGGGGAGAGATCGGTCCCCTCAACATCGAGTCCGGAATCCGTTCTGGAGGCTATCCAGGAGATGGTAGCCTCCGTTTCAAAAGCTCGGGGGCCGAAAAGGGTCCCACCATCCTGGAAAGACGCCGCTCTTGAAGAATATTGGCTTTTGGTGAGAAAGAAACCACCCGGTATCGACGGCGCACTCTCCGGCCTGGTGCTATCATATTTAGATTCCCAAGCCGTGGTAAGTTATCTTCAACTCTCGTCGCCCGATCGGTTTTTGTTCTGATCAAGGCTGTTTCTTGCAAGCACATAGAAGGGCTTTGGACCTTGCCTCTGCCGTCCAGCTAAGCCGAAACATTGCTTTGGCTTCTGAAGATCTAGAGAGTCGACTTGCTTTAGCTCAGCGGCAAGTCGAGATTAAGCAACAAGAGTTGGAATCGGTTCGGGCCGATTCCAACTCGTCTGAATGGAGAGCTGCTTGGGGCTGGCACTGAGCTTTCAATAGCTATCTCCAAGGCGAGAGAAGCCCAAGCAGCTGCGAACTCCACAATGACCCGCGTTTTGGAACTGGAGCGCCAGATCCAAGAATTAGCTGACGAGAGCAACAAACTTCTCCTTCGATCCCAGGAGGAAAATGATGTCTTAAAGGAAGAATTGGTTAGGGGCAAAGAAGCAGCTGAGGGAGCGGTCCGGGAATCCTTTCTGGGTTTTGCCCGATCGCAGCTGATGTTGCCTTAGCGGCAAACGTTTATGGACCAAACGTCTCCCAATACATGGATAACATGAAGGTCCAAATGATCAGCAAATTTTGTCTAGATCCCGAAGATGAGCGTTGGGAGACGATCGACCCCCTAGCAAGGATGAAAGCTTCCGTGACTTCCCCGAGCTAGAAGAACTCTCATTGGAAAACGATTTCAACTATCCTCTCTTTGACCTGATGGAGAGATCGGTCAATGAGATAGTTGAAAAGAGGGGGAAAAAGATAGAGGATCTCAAGGTATGGATCACGGAGAAATCTGGAGAAGCAAACAATGAAGAATGACAGATAGACTAGATCTCCAATTTTCAAGTCCATTCCTTTGTGTATTTGCTTTTGTAAACTCCATTTCCTCAATATAATATTTCTGCCAAGTATAAGATCGGGATTCACGCTGAACCCGAACCGAACGGTCCTCTTAACTTAACTTTGAGTTTTGCTGGGTTTAATATGTTAGGGGATTTTAACTGCGCTAACAGACCACTCTTGGATCCGTCCATGTAAAATATATGACATTGGTGGCGTTGTCTTGGTTCTTTATAAGTCCCATGGCAAGCTTAACCGAAGCCCCGGTTATGAGAACAGTCTCATGGCGAGCTTCGGCTTGTGCTTTGACTGACTAACTTTGTCCATGTTATCTCGTTCATGGCTATGCACAAAGAAGCAAGAGCTGTTTCCAGGTGGTGGATGCCATCGAAGGGGAAATTAAGTTCGTAGTGAGTTCTGGAGTTTTGCGATCCATATAAGTACTCAGCAAGCGTGAAAGCAATTGACTCATCAGAGCGGTCACACTACTTGAGAGCTTTGTGGATGAACTGCTACAGCCACAAGTCTAAACCCGTCCAGAAAATCCATCTTCAAGATCGGTCACTCACCTAGCTAGATATAGTTTGTATTGCATCTATTGTAACTTATTCATATATGAGAAACATTTTACGGTTCAGAATTGCAAAATAATTGTCAAAGGTTTTATACAAAATACCGCCGTAGGTTCATAACATTCCAGGTTCGGGGGATCTTGCTTCCATCCAAAGTCTCAAACTTATAAGCCCCAGCCTCTAAATTCTTCAGGACTCGATAGGGCCCTTCCCAATTCCTGTCCAGCTTCACAACGTTTCTCTGAACTCTCACATTCATGAGAACGAGGTCGCCTTCTGAGAATTCTCTGGGTAAGACCCGTTTGTTATGAGCCCGCTCCATGGTTTGCTGATAAGTACACAGGCGCGCATAGATGACATTCCGTTTTTCTTCAATCATTTCCAAGTCTAAGGGCATTCGTTCATCGTTCAGATGCTCGTCATATTGGGTTATTCGAGGTGATCGTATGACTACTTCCACTGGACTGACCGCTTCGGACCCATATACCAAAGAAAATGGAGATTCTTGAGTCGTTGAGCGGGGTGTGGTCCGGTAAGCCCATAGAACCTTGTAGATGTGATCGGGCCACTTTCCTCCCAAATTTTCCAACTTAGTTTTTAATCAATTCAGGATAACTTTGTTGGAGACCTCCGTCAACCCGTTAGTTTGGGGGTGAGCCACTGACGAGAAATGCTGAGTGATACCCAATTTGACGCAAAGATCTCGAACGGCCTTACCGCGGAATTGAAGTCCGTTGTATGATACAAAAGCCCGAGGCACTCCAAAGCGGCTTATAATGTTCCTCTATAGGAAGTGTTCCACCACATTTTTGGAAATAATAGCGACCGCTTCAGCCTAGATCAACTTTGTATAATACTCAACCGCACTATGCAGAACTTCCGCCGCTTTACCGATCGAGGAAACGGTCCCAAGATATCAATTCCACATCTATCAAATGAACAAGAAAGTTGAGTCACTAATTGGGGTGCTCCAGGCAGTTGGGGGACCGGAGCATGGTGTTGGCAAGCAGCGCAACGTCTGGTGTACTTTTTAGCATCCTCGAGGAGCGTCGGCCAAAAATACTCGGCCTTAATAACACGATGATATAGTGATCGGCCTCTAGAGTGTATACCGCATATCCCTTCATGAACATAAATCATGACGGCCTCAGCCTCGACAGACAATAGGCATCGCAAGAGCGGTCCTTCAAAACTCATCTGGAATAATCGCCCGTCATTTAACACATATCGTTTGGCCCGGGTCTCAATCTTTCTTGCCTCAGATGCATTTTCAGGTAGATGGTCATTGGTCAAATATTTGATAAAGGGGTCCATCCCCCCTGGTGCGTCAATGGCGTTTATTTTCAAGTCATGGAGTTCATGACATAAAGCCTCAACTTCCTCAAGTGACTGTTCGGTCACAGATATGTGGACCGATACGGTGTATGGTCCAATATCTGGTAGACTTGTAGCCAGTCTGGCTAATGCATCGACCACCTTATTTTTTTCCCTAGGCACATGGTTAAGTGAGAATTCACTGAACTTCTTTGACAACTCCAAAACATTTGTATGATATAGCTTCATGGTTGGGTCATGTGTTCAAATCTTCCTGCGAACTGCTTCACCACCAACTTGGAGTATGAAATCATTCGCACTTTAGCAACTCACATGTTTCGGGCTAAGGTCATCCCTTATAGCACGGCCTTATATTCCACCACGTTGTTCGTTCTTGAGAATAAGAACTTGACCGCGGAATGGATAATGTCGCCTTGTAGTGTGGTAAGGGTGATGCCCGCTCCCTTTCCTCCGAAGGTTGATCCGTCAACATAAATGACTCATCGGTCGTCCTATTGGTTCAGAAATATGGCTGATCGGGTCATTTCGACCACGAAATCCGTGAGAACCTGAGCCTTAATCGCTCTTCGGGGAACGAATTCCAGATACATGGAGCTGATCTTGATTTTCCACTTGGCCAACATTTCATTAGAGTCTGCCTGACTCAAAACTGCCTTCAGAGGCTGATCAGTATACACATAAACTTTTCGACCTTCAAAATAATGATTAAGCTTAGATATTGCTTTCTGTAAGGCCAACATGAATTTTTCTAAGGTAGTGTATCTGGTTTTGGTTGGTACAAGGGAATAGCTCACGTAATAGGTAGGTCGGTGAGCGTCATCCCAAATGGTTACCAAAGCTGTGCTGACTGCGGCCTTTGATACGGCCAGATATAACCCTAAAGGTTCATCGCAGGTTGGGCTCACCATCACATGAAGAGTGCTCAGGTAAGTCTTCAAGTCTGAGAAGGCCCGATCGCACTCTTCAGTCCAACCAATATGGTTGGCTTTCCTTAACACTCTAAAAAAATGTAAAAGGTCCGTGGACCTAGAGATAAACCTGCTTAGCGCTGCCAATCAGCCAGTAAGCCTCTGGAATTCTCTCTTCTTTCTCGGAGGTTGCATATCAATGATCGCCTGAACTTTCTCAGGATTAACATCTATGTCTTTCTTAGAAACGTAATATGCTAGGAACTTGCCACTTCGGATCCCGAAGCAACATTTGTTCGGATTTAGTTTGAGTTTATATTTTCAGCATACTTCGAAACAACGAGACAAATAAGGAATATGGTCTTCATCATTCATGGATTTGACAATCATATCATCAACATACACTTCCATAACGTGGTATATCAAATCCCTAAAGATCTTGTTGACCAACCTCTGCTATGTTGCTCCAGCGTTCTTCAAGCCAAAAGGCATTACTTCATAGCAATAAACGCCGTCTTCCGTCATGAATGATGATTTTTCTGATCTTCCTTAGCAAGGAAGATCTGATGATACCCGGAGTAAGCATACATGGTACTCATCATTGTGCTGCCAGCTACAACATCCACCAATCTGTCAATATGCGACAGTAGGAAAGAATCCGACTCACAGCTCTTGTTGACGTCGGTAAAGTCAATGCACATCATCCACTTCCCATCTGCCTTGGAGACCACCACTGGGTTCGCAACCCATTCAGTATAGTGAATCTCCCTATTGAAACCCGACAGCAATAACTTGTCCACCTCGGCCCGGATGACTTCAATTTTCTCATGAGAGTTACGTCTCATCTTTTGCCTAATAGGCTTTGTTCCGGGCTCAGTGTTGATCTGATGCTCATTCTCGGATCGGTCAATCCCCGGCACATCGTATGTGTCCAAGCGAATATGTCTATGTGGCTTCTCAGTAAGTGGATCAGTTCTTCTTCAAAAGCCGGGGCCAGCTGCGCCCTGATGCAGATAGTCTTGGTTGAGTTATTCTCAACCATGTTGATCCGCTTGAATCCAACGGGTTCCATAGTTTGCCTCGGGTGCGGGGCATGAGCTCATGTAGCACTATCTTGCTACTTTCTGGTTCCTCTTGACAGAAATCACTCCATGAGTAGAGGGAAATTTGAGCATTATGTGGTACGTAGAAGGGACCGCCTAAAATTTACTGAGACCAGTTCGTCTAATAATTGCGTTGTAAGCCAGATCGACTTCAACGACAACAAACTCCAGGGTTTCCGATCGGTCCCTATTTGGCTCCCCCAAAGTGACCGGGAAAAGAATTTTCCCGCACGGGATCACACTCCTTTGTTCGAATGCCCAAAGGGTTATGTTGGCAATAGAGAGATCATGAGTCGCGGATCCCAGCATCTCAGCCACTTCACGCTTCATTAAATTGCATGAAGCCCCGGTGTCCACAAAATCATGTGAACCCAACGATCGGCGAAGATTCCAGTGATGATAAGGGGATCATCACAGGGATCGATAACCCCTTCATGATCGGCCGCGGTGAAAGTAATAT
Source organism: Utricularia reniformis (assembly GCA_009725065.1). Taxonomy (NCBI): domain Eukaryota; kingdom Viridiplantae; phylum Streptophyta; class Magnoliopsida; order Lamiales; family Lentibulariaceae; genus Utricularia; species Utricularia reniformis. Next base: position 582,134 of record RWGZ01000044.1, read on the forward strand.
TGTCCTCGAAGGTAGAGGACCGCTCGGCCGATTCATACTTGATCAGTGCCATAGATTCGGAGCTTTCTGGAAACTGCTCACGCGCTACTCTCTTTCGCTCCTTGACCGACTCATTGATTCTTATTCCACCGGAGAAAACATAAATATCTCCGATAACCTCTCTTTCCCTATGCACCACCTCATTCGAATGAGGTTGGGTGCCTACTTCAGCAGGTGGGGGAGCTGGCTGCTCCCGTTTTCCACCTTCGTTCTGCGGGGCTCTACCGCCACGGCCCCGCCATCTCCTCCTTCGGCCCTGGCCACGGTTCTCTTGACCGTGCTGGCCTCTATCTTGTTCGGGTTGGAGGGACCTTCGGTCCCCTGCCCGATCATTGTAGTGTCGGGGCTGACCCTGATTGTCTCTCCCCTTCGGCCTGTGACGATCGTCATCATGATGGCCCCTTTGGGGAGACTCCACTCGCTTGCCCTTATGACTATCGGGCTTCTCCTTATGCATTGCCGCTACTGTCTCTCGCAGTAGCATGCATTTCAGCATCAGGTGATCGCGGATGTGATGCAACTCACAATAGACCCGATTGTCCTCCTTCTTCGGGGGGACATTCTTCTCAGCCACAGCCGCTACTTCTCGCGGCTGCTTCTTAGGGTATGAAACCATATGATCGCCTACGGGTTCAGAATTCCCGCTAGGCTTCCGATAACCAGCTCACATCGCTTCGTCCACCTTGATGTACTTGTTGATCTTCTGAATGAGCTTTCCCAAGGTGGGCGGTTCACAAGGCTGGCCGACAGGCCGCACGGCCTCAGGACCTGTTGCAAGATGTCGATTTTGTCTCGGAGCTCTAGCTTGATACCCCGAGTAGTTCGATTGAACTTCTCCATAAAAGAACGAAGACTCATCTTTGACGGGATGTATTTCAAACTATATAGTTTCTGCCTACTTCGTGGCGGTTCCACATTTGGAGCGAACATCTCCGAGAGAGTCAGGATGAATCTGCCATACAACTGTATGGATCGGGCCGGCAAGGTCTTGAACCAGGTCCGAACATCGCCCTATAATCCGGCCGCGAAGATGCGGCACTTCAGTGAGTCACAGGCTCGAACGGTCCCCATCCTCAACTCAAAGTCTGCGACGTGATCGATCGTATCCCCATCGCCTCGAAAAATTGGCAACCCTTCAGGGTTGCGGTAATATCTATCAGGGACTGCCGCCCAGATCTCTTCAGAAAAATGAAGCATCAAATATCCCAGTGCGGCGGAGACACCTCCAAAATGCTGGGATGATTCGTGGGCCATATGTAGATTATGCCACCAATCATCATCCTTGCTCCGCCTGATCGGGGCATCCATGGCCCGATCAAATGACCCAAGATTGCGCCCAAGATCGGACCTGCAATCCCTCTGCGTTCGCAGGGTCTCTAACTCCCTGGTAAGTTCGTCGATGCGTCTCTACATCTATTTCTGATCAGTCCCAGTAACGGGAGTTGGGGTTCTAATTGGAAGATGTTGAGTATATTGGTATCTCTGCCTCCTCATCGTTACTATGCTCCTGATAATCTCATATTCATCGGAGCTTAGCGCGTCAGGGTCGCTTTCTTACCCTCTACTTGTTGGAACATGGCTTGTGATAGCCGGTGATTCTGTTCCACTCCTCTCCGATGTAACTTCGATTATTACTTTCCTGACAACAACCTCCATGTCCTGCAGAGAGAACATTGACGCTGGAAGGCTGCTGGGAAGCGTATCACTATCGTTCGTCGAAGTTTCGGTTGCCATGCCTTTAATTATCCTATCACAAGTAAAGACCTCAAATGGGGATTAGAAAATCGTCCCCACGGATTGCGCCAAACTTGTGTGGTCTGAAAACCGGAGGTGTCAACAGTCGTTCGGTTCGTTGCAAGACTAACTCGATTTTAATTTGTTTTGTATGGGGAAAACGATTAAGAATCAAATAGAAAATGGACAACACAATTTTGGAGTTGAAAACCCCTATAAGATGGGGAAAAACCACCTGACTAAGAGTTAGAAATACTCTTAACCGATCCAATAATCAAGTTGTTCAATACAAATGTCATGTTGTTTTAGAGATAACAAGGGAATGGAAAGCTTGATAAAAACCAAGAGAAAACAGAAGAATATAGTCCATTTATGTTTCCCAAGTGTCCCTTTTATACATATTTCCTGCTATGTGAACAGTTGGGTGTCGTTTTGTACTTGTCTCATGCGGCTAGGTCGGCTCGTGCCGTCGAGACAGCCGCCGGGCGTGGCTCTAGCCAGCTGTGCGGCGTCAGGTTTTTTGGCGCTACTAGCCGACTGTCTCCAAACCAAAAGAATGCATGTACGACTTTACCAAGCACGCCTCTGATAGATTGTCAGAGGTTGTTGTCACATATTGAGAAATGTGGATGGCTCGAAGCATAGTCTGTGCGTCCTGGACAAATCGGTCCCGATGAGGAGGAGAACACATAACTTTATCGATCGGTCCCTATTACTAAGAACGGGCCTTCGGGCCCGACTGTTCTCGCAGAGCCGTCCATTCGCGTGAGCTGGATCTGCGCCTCCAAGTTCAGCTTATGTCACTTGGGATGTTCTAGCTAAGTTTGGACGTAACCAGGTTCGGGGTATCGGGTTTCAAAAGTCTCATCATATTTGATTTTTGAATATTCAAAATCGTAGGTTAATTTTAATTAATGATGTTAATGTTATAAATACATCACTAATAGAGTTTATTTCTAGTTGACATTTTTGTAAAAATTATGTTTCAAAATTTGAAATTTAAAAGATATATTTTAATATATCAAAATCTCTCATGTGAAAAAAAACGAAAAATGGTAGTATATTTTCATGTGTTATTGTTAAACAATTTTGAAATTGTAGGTTCTAAATATGTAATTTAAACATAATATTGTTTTCATATAATTATAAATAATTTAATTGTATTTTTGTGAATTAAGTAACTATTAATCGTGATTAAAAAAATTAAGTAAGTATTATTGGAAAAGGGCATTGGGTTTTTGCTTCACTGTTGGGGTTTTAGTCCGGATCCGAGTCGGGTTAACAAATAAAGTTCGCATGCAGGAAAGAAGAAGGATACTGTTGAAATTTGCGGACTTGATAGACGAGAACGTTGACGAATTAGCGGCGTTAGATTCGATTGATGCCGGAAAACTGTACAGTATTGGAAAGGCTGCCGATATTCCCAACGGAGCTGAAGTTATTCGTTATTTTGCCGGCGCTGCTGATAAGATCCATGGCACCACCACGAAAATGTCCGGTGAAATGCAAGGATACACTCTACGGGAACCGATTGGAGTTGTCGGTGTCATTATTCCGTGGAATTTTCCAACACAAATGTTCGTTATGAAAGTTGGCGCCGCCCTAGCTGCTGGATGTACCGTGATTGTGAAGCCTGCTGAGCAGACTCCTCTTTCTGCTCTGTATTACGCGGATTTGGGGAAACAGGTTAGTTTCTTGCTGTTCGTGTTTTCAATTGTGAAACTGAATTAGGAATTAGGGATCCATGAGTAATCGCAATGATTTCTTCTAGGCTGGGATCCCGGACGGTGTACTGAACATTGTTACAGGATTCGGGCATACAGCAGGTCATGCTATTGCTGCTCATATGGATATCGATAAGGTTATTTAATTCACTGATTTTACTTACTCTTTCAATAGACATCTTTGATCTGTTTTGAGCTTCGTTTGAACATGGAATTTGCAGGTTTCATTTACAGGTTCAACACAAGTTGGTAGAATGATAATGGAAGCCGCAGCAAAGAGTAACTTAAAGCCTGTAACCCTAGAATTGGGAGGCAAATCCCCTTTCATTGTCTTTGATGACGTTGATGTAGACAAATTTGCTCATCTCGCTCTTATTGGAAATCTCTACAACAAGGCAAATCTCAATCTTCTCCATTATCCTGCAACTTTTTTACTGATCATTGATTATCTTCATTAGGGTGAGATCTGCGTGGCGGGTTCCCGAGTCTTTGTTCAAGAAGGTATATACGATCAGTTTATCGGTAAGCTTTCGGAGAAAGTTAAAACTTGGGTTGTCGGTGATCCTTTCGATCCGAAAGTTCAACAGGGACCTCAAGTATGGTTAAATCAGTAAACCTCATCTTGTAACTTGTTTCGTTAATCGAAAAATTCCTTTGTTTCTTGACGATGAACAGGCTAGCAAGAAGCAATTCGAAAAAGTTCTCTGGTTCATTGAACAAGGGAAAAAGGAAGGTGCCAAACTTTTAACTGGTGGTAAGCCTTGTGGAGTAAAAGGGTACTATATTCATCCCACCATTTTCGTAGACGTTGAAGTAAGTTTTCAAAATGTACCGATCCGGGTATTATTATGATCGTTTATAGTAATGATTCGTTTACGTAGGATGATATGACGATAGCTAAGGAAGAAATATTCGGCCCCGTTATGTCCGTGATGAAGTTCAAGTTAGTCCACTTCAAATATTCATTCCATTTTTCATTTGTGATCGTGATCGTGATCGTGATCTTTTAACGTAGGACAATGGAGGAGGTGATAAAGAGAGCGAACTCGACAGAATACGGACTTGCTGCAGGAATAATGACGAACAATTTAAACATTGCAAACACGGTATCTCGTTCAATCAAAGCGGGAACGGTATGGATCAATTGCTACTTTGCTTTCGATACTGATTTGCCTTTCGGAGGCTACAAAATGAGCGGTTTCGGTAAAGATTGTGGTTTGGAATCTCTGAATGGCTATCTTCATACAAAGGCTGTGGCTACTCCAATTTATAACTCTCCATGGCTCTAAAAGACTCTAAGGGTAATTAGGTAAATGTTTATTATATCATTGTGCAAATTATTGTGGATCTTCCCGTATGCTTGTTTGGCATGAATAAAAATAAATAATAGAACGAGACTTTACATAAACTACTTAAGTTTTACTTGTTTAAAAAAACAATAAAGAACACTCAAGATTTAGAGTGATATCCGATCTCGGTTTTTATCTTATAATCGATCATCTCAACAATCCATTATAGAATCTACAGTTTCTACTTAAACAAACATAAATTTAGTAATGTTCACAAACAACAGAACTAATAGCAGTCACAAAACAATAATACATTAAGTTAATGATTAACCATAAAGACGGTTACGACTAACACTTGTTAGACCATCTTTATTTGTGACCGTGACCATACTTGTCAACATTAAATTTATCTACTAACACATCATTATTCTAACTCTTACATATTATTTTATTTCATATTTACATCATTTTTTCATTCTCTTTCATCTATATCATTCTAAATAAAATTAATTACATGTATTTCAATTGTATTTATTTAATTATATACAACAATTAAATATTTAATTTATATCATAAATATATATTCAAAACATTGAAATTAATTATATCAAATATATTATAATAAAATATTATATGATAATACAATTTATATTAAAATTCGTCACATCACTCTAGTATTCAACAAGATCCAAATTCGACTGATAAAACATTAAATTGAAAACTTTTTATTTTTTTATGATAAAACTTTTGTTAATTACTAAATTGATTTAGAAAACATTTTTTATTAAATATTAAAATATAAATTAATTTAAAATAAGTGTCTATGAGAGAAATTCTTTCTTCTCAAACGGTTGCCTAGGTTGTGTTTGGCCTTAGCCATACCAATGTGGCAATGTTGTCTAGGTGGGGTCAAAGACTGTATTTTCATACGTTTTCGGGTACCGTTGTATATGGTCTTACAACGACTATTACAACCAGAGCCACACCATATCTGAACCAGAGTAAAATTTAAATTATGAAAATTATGTCTTTATGACTAAGATCAAATTGGTTTTGATTATTAATTTTTTTAGTAAGATGAGCATGAATCATAGGATTGTACTATCTATAAATTATATACATTTTTAATAACAATGAGAAAGTGACGTGTTTGATTATAAAGTTTCGTAATTTTAATAAATCTAGTTCATAAAATTTACATTGACGTCTGCTATCACTGCTAAAAATCCGCAATAACAAAATTTAGACCCCCTTTTACGGATAGGGGTCGAACTAAAAAGTAATACGAAAGCAATAAGTAAAAAGACACGATTTTTGTAGGTGGAAAACATTTCTGTAAAAGAAATGATAAAAAACCACTCCGACCGTAGCCTTTGAATCAACTATAAACGTCAAGTTCGTAGATTTATAATAGGAGAACATGATGTAGAAAACAAAAGAAAAAAGATCATGTTTTGATGGCCGTAGTCGTAGGTTTCCGGGCTAAAAAGAAGTGAATAACGACCTCCTCCTTAGGTCAAGAATCCCAACCCCTTTTTCTTTCTTTAGCCATGTTTATATAGATGATTAGTCCAACCCAATTATAACTCTCTCGACTCATCAATAATGAAGTCCAATAAATAATGATTCATTAATATCGAAATTAAATATAAAGATTCATTAAATAAGTAACCCGGTCGAATATCACAAAAGCTATAATAAAGTCAATCATCAAATATTTCGATCTTTTGAATACCATCATCTTCTTCAATAACGACTATATAGAAATAAATACATTCTCAAATAATAAATTCTCATGACGATATCAACGTCCATACTCCATGTGCTTTAATTATATTGATAAAAACGATCACTAAGGTTTCACAAATTTCGAAATTTGATCCACACGCAAACTGGTTTTAAAATTTTGTGAACTAATTTTGTTACACATATTAATATTTGTTTTATCGAAAAGAGACCAAATTATGTATTATTCTTTAATATAATTATACATTTATATATTGAATTGTTATTGATGAGATCCCCGGAACCCGGTACCTCGGACAGGGTCAGGACCAAGCTTAGCCAGAGGAACCCAAATAACGTAAGCCGAACTTGGAGGCCCAGATCCAGCCCACGTGAGTGAATGACCCATCCAGATCTCGTGGCCCGATCGATCGTTTATAGTGATTAGTCCCGATGTGTAGGGCCCAGTTTCTTGCACTCGCCCAGACCGATCGGTCCACATATTACAGGCGTTGCTTCGGGCCATTCCTACTCCTCCCATACAACGACAACCCTCGACAGCCTTGTCAGAAGCGTGGTCCAGCGAAGGCGTACGAGCCTCCAGTGGCCAAAGAATAACCGGCTAGTAGCGCCGAAAGGTCTAGCGCCATGCAGCTCTGTGAAGCCGTTTCCGGCGGCTGTTCCGCCTGACATTAGCCGACCTAGCCGCAAAGGACAGACACAAAACAACACCCTACTGTATACAGCACATTGGGAGTATAAAAAAGACACTTAGAGCGTGAGAAAATGATCTTCTTCCGACTTTCCTTGGAGCTTTCGCATAGAGAAGTCTCTGTCGATTTATCTTCGATTCTTCTCCTTCTCCTTCTCTTTGTTGTCTAAAGAACAAACATGACTTGTATGATCATTAATTTGCATATTGAACCGACTAAGGGCACTTTCTTTAGCTCTTAGTCAAATGTTTTTTTTATCGTCTTCGAGGTTTTCCACTCTAAAATCCCTGCGTCTTTTCACCTTTGATTTATAATCATTCTCCACACATCAAATAAATTATAACCGAGTTCGTCTTGCAACGAACCGGTCGACTGTTGATATCACTGGTTTTCGAAACACAACAGTTATAGTTTTGATATTTAAGTTTTTATGTCCTTAGTGATTTTGACAAACAAAATTTAAGCTTCTTTATAGTACAGAAAATATGCATACATTACAATGTTTTTATATTTTCTGGCGGATATACCACCGGCACGTCAAATACTGGATTTTATCGGTATTTTATTCGGTACCGCCCGTCATCGGTTTTTAAGGTTCGATTCCGAGTTTTTCATGTCTTGCCCTAAAAAAACAAATAATATTTTAAATACATATAAAATATATATTTGCTACGGCGGGTATACCGTACCCCTACCGGTAATACTGGTCCGAATCGGTATGAAAACATTAATACATTGCAAGTGAGTATTCTCTTCTCGATGTCAAGACGTCTACATTACATCGATCCCTCCAAAACATTAATTATTTAGGACGTTAACTATATGCTGGAAACACACTTGTGTACTTTTTAATTAATATTATATTGTCATCAAAATCTTTATAAAATACAATAAAATGAAAACTTAAAAGTAAAACATTAAATAATTGAATAATAATTATAAAAGTAAAAGTCAACTCACGCCTGAGTGGTGATATGTTTCACCTTTTTGACAACTTTTTATAGTTATTAAAAAGAACACTTTTGGTAACTAATTTTATAACAATTTTTCCCCTAATTTTATTTGTCTACAAACAATGAGAGATCAAATCACTCTAATTTGATTTTAAATTTTATTAATGTATAAAAGGATGAAACAAAAATATGATGTTATGGTCCATTTTTAGGGGTACCAACAGTCGTCCGGTTCATCAGCCAACGAACTCAATTTTGATTTGTTTTTTATGGGGAAAACGATTAAGAAACTAGAAACAATAAAGAGGCATAGCGATTTATAGTGGAAACCCCAGGAATTAGGGAGAAAACCACTTGACTAAGAGCGAATTACGCTCATATCATGTTTACTAATCAAACAATCTATACAGAATACAACAGAGGTTTAATGAAAATGACAAAGAATAAGAAAGCAGTAAAAATTTCAGCAGGATAACGGTCTGTTCTTACGCATCCAAAAGGTCCTCCTATTTCCGTCGTTGTGCTCTGTATTTATAGAGTTAGTAGTGTGTGTAATTCACGTTCTTTAACCGCCTCTGACATGTTTGTTAGAGGTTGTTGTCGCGCGATGTAAAACGAGGTTGGGACCGAGACGTGGTCTGCGTGATCGGGCCCGAGGCGTGGTAAACGTGTGAAGGCCCGAAGCGTGGAAAGCGTGGGTTTATAACCGTTTGGACCGAACCACGGAGCCAGTTGTCAAAAAATGTTTTATTTCACCAAGGTTATCTTCGGTCCTCTCGCAGAACATCAGGCCGTTTTTCGTTAAATGTATTAATGGGCTGCACAAGTTCGCTTCCACCATATGGATCGGCTCAATCGTTATTAGGCATTTTCTATTGTACGGTGTCCGATCCTAGAGTTCTCATCATATGATAAATAAATTTCTATATTACTTTTATAACTTCATCAAATTTAGATCACAAATATATCGTGAAATAAAAATATCTCATCATTTAGTAATAATATCTTGAAAATGATTGAAAAAGCATAATATTTTACTTAAATTATTATTTTTTGATATACTAAATGATCAAATTTGTCTTTAATAGTTATGTTTCATTTTTACAGAGTATCAATAGTTACCGGATTTTAACCAAATTATCAATTAGAAATCAGAATTTGATTTTATTGTTGTGAAAACTCGTACCGAAAATCATATAAAGCACACATAAATTCATTTTTTGGTGAATCTCAATCCAATCCTCTTTATTTTTTTTGGATAAAATCTTATGGTAGCATATCATGTCAAAGACAAAAATGACTTTTGAGTTGGGAGGCACGCGCAAATTATGTACAAAACGACACACTACAGCTTTTATGGACTTAATGACAGCTGCCCTCAACATTTGAATATACACGTGTTCCCTTTTTATTGGTACTACTTGCACTATAAACACAACCTTCCCGCTTTCGCAGCCTCACAAATTGGAAAGATTAAGAGATGAGGGAAGGTTTGGCTAAGAGGATGAACGCTAGAACCCTAGGTTCCGGCGAACTAACCGTCGTACTTGCGCACGGATTCGGAGGCGATCAATCTGTATGGGACGATTTACTGCCGTTTTTCGATCGCCAATACTCTGTCGTACTATTCGATTGGTGTTTCTCCGGCGCCGTTGCAGATTCGACGTTCTACGATCCTGTCAGGTTAGAAAAACCTAACTATTTCTCTCGCGATTTCTTCGATTATAGATCTATGGAGGTTGATTTGGATTCTTAGCAACAGATACTCTTCGTATGAAGTATTTTCCGATGATTTGATTTCATTGGTGGAGGAGATGGAACTTAAATCGCCTGTTCTCGTCGGTCACTCGATGTCCGGAATGATCGGTTGCGTCGCCGCCGCGAAAAGGCCTGATCTCTTCCGCAGCTTGGTGCTCGTCGGAGCTACTCCCAGGTTCTCTCCCCTTTTTACCCACTTTAGAAATTTTACCTGATAATGAATACGTACAATATTAGCAATCAAACTCAATATAAATTATATATATGTATAATTTGAATGGTTGAAATATAATAAACTTGTTATTTGGGGATAATTTAGATTGATATATAAGAAGAAATATATATTATAATAATTGACGTGATAAAGTTTTTTGCGATATAATTTAATTAAACTATTTAAATCGGTATAATTTGATTTTTTTTTATACGAATAAATATTTCCCCACTTAAATTGAATAAACTCTATAAATTTCATAGAAATAATATTAAACATTCACTATGATATAACAATGAATGAGAATCATAAGGAATGAGACAACGCACGTGATAAATATTGTTTATGAGCCTTCTAACATGTGGTGTCTATTTAACATTTTGATTCATACCGAAAAAATTCAAGAAAGTGAGTCGAGATAATGTTTGTGTACAATTTTTTATATATAAATACTCTTTCAAATTATAATATTTTTAGTTTTATGTACAATGTGGTTAAGTATTCTTAACACTCCAAGTTGAACTACCCTGATCGGGTTTAGATTTTTCATTTTTTGTATCTTTGCTCTTTGTAGTGTTCAATTCATATGTCAATTTATTTTATCACCTAATCTCGGTTAGATTTTTCTACTAGAAGTTCTCGTATATTTACTTTTTGGTAGATCTATTTTATCATTTAAGTAGAATACATTTTTTCTATAATAGTTTTTCATCTAAACCAAAATGTATAAACCAATGTTTTCATACTGGACGGTATATCGGCGGTATACCGTCGGTACGTCAAATTTCGTTAGGTATCGGAATTTTATTTTGTACCGTCCGGTAACGGGTATTATGGTCGATTTTCGGGTTTTTTTCGGGTTTAATCATAAAAAACTAATTGAATTTTATTTTTTTAAAAAAATAAAAAAATAGTATCGGCCGATATATCTTCCGGTATATCGGTCGTACCGATCCGGACCGGTACGTGATTCCGGACTAATATGAAAACATTGGTATAAACCCAAATACATCATTTAGGTTTGATATCATTTACAAATTCATGATTTAATGGATAGTGAGAACATCTACATATTCATATAAATAATAGAAGTGAACTACATTGTAAAAGTTAGATGAATCAAATTATTTATTATATTACATCTCTTATAAACTAAAATATCTTCATTATCATATCAAATTTGATTAATGTATTCTCAATACATATTTTTGTTGAATTATATTTAATAATAATATGTGTTAGGGGAAGATCATACATTTGAAATTATTTGCAAATTAAATGCACCATTTTAGTGATGGGTATACTTTAAAATTAGTATTTGATTCGTAAAATTGTGGTGACAGACTATTGAACGATCAAGACTATGAAGGAGGATTCGAGATAGCCCAAGTGGAAGCCATATTCTTGAGCATAGAAACTGAATTTGATCAATGGGTATCAAACTTCACTGCATTAGTCGTTGATGGTCCGGGATCTCCAGCGACAAACAAGTTCTTAGCCAGCATTAAGAAGATGAGACCACACGAAGTAGCTTTGCCCCTAGCAAATATGGTCTTTCTCTCGGACTATCGACATATATTGTCCAACGTCATTACCCCATGCCACATTATCATAACTAGAAACGACCCCATTGTCCCGAACTCAGTTGCCGAGTACATGCAGAGCAAGATCTCGGCCAAGTGCAATGTCACCGTCATGGAGACTGAGGGACATTTTCCTCAACTCACTTCGGCTACTCAATTTGCTCATTTGCTTCAATCGATTGTCGCCGATGATTCTTGATAACTTATCCAATGCCAAATGTATTGATTCAATGAATATAGATGTACATGTTGTTGTCCATTCTAATCTATAAGAAGAGTCCAAAATGTCATGTCACTTGGACATGATCCTTATCATTAATATTTTTTAGAAATATATATTTTAAATATCATATATTAAATTGAGTTCTTATTGTTTATCCTGAAAAATCACCTCAAAAGCATAATGTTCAAAATTTAAAAATTATTTAATAATTTCATTTTTTTTCAAGAATAACTATTGAGTGTATGATTGTGGTACATTGTTATATTGAACAATATTTTCATATCGATCTAAACTAGTATAGTTGATTGATTGATACCAAATTGATTTTCAACAATTAGAAAAAAAATTACAATAATATTTATTATTTTTTTAGGGTTGATCCCGAAGAACTCGAGATCTGACCATGAAACCTGGTATTAGATAAAATATTGGTGCCACAAAATATTGGACGGATGTATAAAATTGGGCGAGACGCAAATTTGATATCCATAATTTCATGATTTTAACAATTTTAGTCTCAAATGTTTTATAATTGTGGCAATTATGATTCCAAAAATACGAAGATTACAAAACAAATTCTCATACTTTATATATTTTGAAAAAGCATATCTCCAAAATTTAGTTTGTACTTTGTATGGTATAATGTGCAACACAATTTTAAATTTTGACAACTGATATCATTGGCCAAAATCAATTTATTGAATTCGCCACTCTGTGATTTAATTTTTCAAATGTTTCAAACTTGGAGGACAAAATTTGCAAAAAAAACTTTATGTTTTGAGACTAAATATACTATTATAAATCATGAGAATTAAATTTAGAAAAATTGCAAGAATGATTTCCAATCTTTAAAATAGTGTAAATGCGATGCTCTTATAATTTCAAAATTATGTATAAAACACCCAAAATTTACATAATGTGTGTGGTTTACCCTCCAACTTTTTAAATTTATAAACACTATGCCCTCAAAGTTTAAAAATTGTATGATTGACCCCCAAAGTTCCAAAACCGTTTATGATGAGATCATTGGAACCCGATACCCCGAACAGGGTCAGGGCGGGCTTGGGTCATGGCGGCCCAGGCAAGTGAGCCAAACTTGGAGGCCCAGGTCAGCAGAGGGCCTGTTTGTATCGCTTGACCCGATCGGTCACAGTTAGCGATCGGTCGCGAGCCGTGGGGCCCAGCTCCCCACATACGCCCAGACCGATCAGTCCGTTTTTTGCAGGCGTTGCTTCGGGCCATCCTTATGCATCATACGCGACAAAAACCCGCGACAGACTGGCCAGTAGCGTGGCTTGGCAATAGATGTAAGCCGCTAGAAGCCAAAGAGTAGCCGGCTGACAGCGCCGAAAGGACCGGCGCCATGCAGCTACAGGGCTATTTCCGGCGGCTGTTTCGCCTGACGTTAGCCGACCTAGTAGCAAAGGACAGGCACAAAAAGACATCCTACTGTACATGGTACAGTGGCAGTATAAAGAGGACACAGAGGGAAGGAGAAAAGGGGATTCATTCTCGGTTTTCGATCTGGTTTTCTCCTGGAAGCTTAAGCTTGGTATAGAACTCCCGATTTATTTTCGATTGTCTTCCCTCTCCTTGTTGTTGATCATAACATGTATTGTACAATGGCTAATTTGATTAAAGAACAGGCTGAGGGCGTTTCTTTTAGCCCTTAGCCAAGTGGTTTTTTCCTCGATTCCGAGGTTTTCCACTCTAAAAACCTGTTTGCCTTCTTTGCCTTAGAATCATCAACCTTCTCCACACTTAAATAAATAACAACCGAGTTCATCTTGCAACGAACCGGTCGACTGTTGACACCCCCGGTTTTCAAACCACAACAGTTTGGTGCCGTCCAGGTCTTTACCCGGGATAGGATAACCAAAGGCATGGCAACTGGGACTTCGACGAACGATAGTGACACGCTTCCCAGCAGTGTTCCAGCTTCAACGTTCTCCTTGCAGGACCTGGAGGCTGTTGTTAGGAAAGTTATTCTGGAAGTTACGTCGGAGAGGAGTGGAACAGAACCACAGGCTATTACAAGCCCTGTTCCAGCCAACCGAGGGTACGAGAGCGACCCTGAAGCGCCAAGCTCCGATGAAGAGGAGATTGCCAGGCGCGGGATAACAATGAGGAGGCCGAGATACCAATCCACTCCGCCTCCTCCGGTTAGAACTCCAACTCCCGTCCCTGGGACGAGCCAGGAACAGATGCAGAGACGCATCGACGAGCTTACCAAGGAGTTGGAGACCCTCCGAACGCACAGGGATTGCGATCCTGATCTGGAGCGCAATCCAGGACTTTTCGATCGGGCCATGGGTGCCCCGATCAAGCGAAATAAGGATGACGACTGGTGGCACAATCTACAAATAGCCCAGGCGTCATCCCAACAATCGGGAGGCGTATCCGCCGCATTGGGAGATCTGATGCTCCCGTTCTCTGAAGAAATCTGGGCAGCAGTCCCCGATCGTTACTACCGTAACCCCGAGGGGTTACCTGTATTCCGAGGCGACGGTGATCCAATTGATCACGTCGCTGATTTTGAGCTGAGGATGGGGACCGTTCGGGCCTCTGATTCACTGAAGTGCCGCATCTTCGCGGCGGGGTTGCAGGGCGATGCCCGAACCTGGTTTAAGAACTTGCCGGCCCGATCCATACAGTAGTATGGCGGATTCATCCTGGCTTTCTCGGAACAATTCGCTCCAAACGTAGGACCGCCTCGCAGCAGGCAGGAACTATATGACATGAAGTATATCCCGGCTAAAATGAGTCTCCGCTCTTTTATGGAGAAGTTCAATAGAACCGCCCGGGGTATTAAGTTGGAGCTCCGTGACAAAATCGATATCCTGCAACAGGTCTTGGGACCTTGCGGCCAGCCTTGTAAAGAGCCCACCATCCACCTTGGGAAAGCTCCTTCAGAAAATCAACAAGTACATCAAGGTGGATGAAGCGCTGGGAGCGGGATATCGAAAGCCTGGCGGGAATTCTGATCCCGCAGGCGACCATAGGGTATCTTACCCTAAGAAGCAGCCGCGGGAAGTGGCGGCTGTAGCTGAAAAGGTCGCTCCTCCAAAGAAGAAGGACAATCGGGTGTATTGCGAGCTGCATCACAACCGCGATCACCCAACTTTGAAATGCCCGCTACTGCGAGAGACAGTAGCGGCAATGAACAAGGAAAGGCCCGAACGCGATGAGCGAAAGGGCAAGCGGGCTGACTCCCCTCGAGCGGGCCATCAGGGTGACGATCGTCACAGGCCGAGAGGGAGGGATAATCGGGGTCAGCCCCGGCATTATAACGATCGGGCGGGAGACCGAAGATCTCCCCAACCCGAGCAGGAGAGGGGCCAGCCCGGTCAGGAGCACCGGGGCCAGGGCCGCAGAAGGAGATGGCGGGGCCGAGGCGGCAGGGCCCCGGGAAATGAGGGAGATAGGAGGGAGCAGCCAGCTCCCCCACCTGCCGAAACGGGCACCCAACCTCCCCCTAATCAGGAGGTGCCTAGGGAGGCCGCCGGAGACATCTATGTTATCTCCGGCGGAATAAGAATTAACGAATCGGTCAGGGACCGAAAAAGGGCAGCACGTGAGGAGTTCCCCGAGAGCTCCGAATCTGTAGCCCTAGTGAAGTTTGAGTCGGCTGAGCGGTCCTCCACCTTTGGGGGAGATATTACTTTTACAGCAGCCGACCGGGAAGGGGTCTCCGACCCATGTGATGATCCTTTGATCATCACTGGAATCATAGCAGATCGGCGGGTTCACAGGATTCTGGTTGATACCGGGGCTTCATGCAACTTGATAAAGCGTGAAGTGGCGGAGATGCTAGGAGCCGCTGCCCACGATCTCCCGATTGCCAACATCACCCTCTGGTCATTCGACCAGAGGAGTGTTATTCCATGCGGGAAAATACTTTTCCCCCTCACGCTAGGAGAATCGGGCAGGGACCTATCGGAGACCTTAGAGTTCATAGTCGTTGAAGTCGATCTGGCTTACAACGCCATCATTGGACGGACTGGCCTCAGTAAGTTTGAGGCAGTCCCTTCCACCTACCACATGATGCTCAAGTTCCCCTCCACTCACGGAGTGATTTCTGTCAAAGGGGACCAAAAAGTAGCAAGACAGTGCTACATGAGCTCATGCCGTACATTGGCACCTATCAAGAGAGCTCGGGTGGATTTGCTCGAAAAGCCCCCGCACCCGAGGCAAGCTATGGAACCCGTGGGGTTCAAAACGATCAACTTGGTGGAGGATGATTCCACCAAGGTCACACGCATCGGGGCACATCTGGCCCCGATCTTTGAGGAAGAACTGGTCCAATTGCTAAGGAGCAATGTGGACATCTTCGCCTGGACCCCGGACGACGTTCCGGGGATTGATCGGTCCGAGTGTGAACATCGGATCAACACCGAACCCGGAATCAAGCCGATAAGGCAAAAAAGGAGACGCTATTCTCCTGAGAAGATTGAGATCATCCGAGCAGAGGTGAACAAGCTGCTGCGGTCGGGTTTCATCAGGGAAATCCATTACACTGAGTGGGTGGCAAACCCAGTAGTGGTCTCCAAGGCGGACGGGAAGTGGAGGATGTGCGTGGATTTCACCGACATCAACAAAAGTTGCGAGTCGGACCCGTTCCCGTTGCCGCACATTGACCGATTGGTGGACGCTGTGGCCGGCAGCACCATGATGAGTACCATGGATGCTTATTCCGGGTACCACCAGATCTTCCTTGCTAAGGAGGATCAAAAGAAGTCATCATTCATGACAGAGGACGGTGTTTACTGCTACGAGGTTATGCCTTTTGGCTTGAAGAACGCCGGAGCAACATACCAAAGGCTACTCAACAAGATCTTTAGGGAGTTGATAGGCCATATTATGGAAGTGTATGTTGATGATATGATTGTCAAGTCAATTAATGATGAAGACCATATTCCCTACTTGTCTCGCTGTTTCGAAGTATGCCGCAAACATAAACTCAAACTGAATCCAAACAAGTGTTGCTTCAGGATTCGAAGTGGCAAGTTTCTTGGATATTACGTTTCTGAGAAAGGCATTGAGGTCAATCCGGAAAAAGTCCAAGCTATTGTGGATATGCAACCTCCAAGAAACAAGCGAGAATTCCAAAGGCTGACTGGCCGCTTGGCGTCATTAAGCAGGTTCATTTCAAGATCTACTGATCGGGCTTTACCCTTTTTCAGGACATTGAGAAAGGCCAGCCATCTTGGCTGGAACGAAGAGTGCGATCGGGCATTTTCTGACTTGAAGACTTATTTGAGCACTCCTCCGGTCATGGTGAGCCCGACGTGTTATGAACCCTTAGGGCTATACCTGGCCGTGTCGGAAGCCGCAGTCAGCGCAGCGCTGGTAACCATCAGGGACGATATTCATCGGCCCGTTTACTACGTTAGCCACTCCCTGGTACCAGCTGAAACCAGATACACAACCTTGGAGAAATTCATGTTGGCCCTGCAGAAAGCGATAGCAAAGCTGAAGCATTACTTCGAAGGCCGCAAGGTGTATGTGTATACCGATCAGCCTTTAAAGGCGGTATTGAGCCAGGCAGATTCAAACAAGAGGTTGGCCAAATGGAAGATCAAGATCAGCTCCATGTACCTGGAATTCGTCCCCCGAAGGGCCATCAAAGCTCAAGTCCTTGCGGATTTCGTGGTCGAGATGACCCGATCACTTATATTCTTAAACCAAGAGGACGACCGATGGGTCATATACGTTGATGGATCAACCTTCGGAGGCAGAGGAGCGGGCATCACCTTTACTACACTTCAGGGCGACGTAATCCACTCAGCGGTCAAGTTCTCGTTCTCTGGGACGAACAACATGGTGGAATACGAAGCCGTATTGTCGGGGATGACCCTAGCTCAAAGGATGGGAGTTGGTAAAGTGCGAATTGTAATAGCCGAGAAAAAGGTACGAAGTTACAAATAGTAGGGAATGTAGCGGTAAAGTCTAGACGAGAGATAATGAGAGATACGGGAACGAAAAGAACGTAAAAGGGAACGAAAAATGGAAAAGTAATGAAAAAGATAAAAGAGGGGTCAAAAGCAAAAGCAAAAGGATAAATGGATCACATGAGAAAAAGCGGGGTGCTATAAAGCGAATAGATAATGAGAAAAAGATATGTTTGTCATATACCCGTCTTCTTTGTAACCGAGGACCACATGACCTCTAATATGTCCATGCTATAGAGCGAAACCCTTTGAATAATTTAAAATATCCGAAATTTTCGATAAATGGATCGAAATGGAATAGTAAAATGCCATCGAAATCCGACCCGAAAAATATTACATCGTCACATCACCATGTGATTGTAGACGAAAAATGGAGCCTCACATAAAGTTTTGGCATTACCAAAAATCCGGAACTTGTGGACTTTGGACCCTTGCATAACTTTGGCATGTCTTCGACACGTATTCATGCAATATGATAATCTTCCAATGCACTCATAAATAGATCCCCCCGGATGAAATCCCTCTCCGGAGGTTGGTTAGATTCCCCCTACTGAGGACTCTTCATGTGGCACTGATTGAGTCCTCGATAAGATATCATTCCTTTCGTCTTCTACTACATAAGAGTTGCAATCCGATACACTTTCTTCATCTATATCACTCTAATATTAGGAATCCCGTATCCTCACAATACATAACAAGCTCCAAGCTCAGCACGAGAGCTCTCAATGGGATTAAGTCTCGGGTCCNAATACACACAACCACCACAAAACAGTTAGAAAACCATACGACCTCTCCGAAGAATCGTTATGCCATTCCAAATAATAACCTATACTTGAATCGCAATATGAAATGGTAGAAAACCTCGGCAACTAATTAAACTATTGGAGAACAGACTCTTCCAAATATCCGGCAAAAGTACATGATCAAGTCATTGAAGTTCATCAAACTGACATGGATCTCAAGATTCAATGTTGAGAAGATCCTTAGGCGTTTCAATATAGGCCGATCTTGTGAAGGATAATCACCCTCGCAAGCGGAGGTATGTAAATGTATCGAGCATGTTCGCCATATACCCATCTTCTTTATAACCGAGGACCATATTGACCTCCAATAAATCTCTCCTACAGAGTGAAATCCTTTGAATCATTCAAAATATCCCAAATATTAGATAAATGGACCGAAAAGGAATAGTAAAATACCACCAAAATCCTACTCGAAAAATATTACACCGTCACATCACCATGTGATTGTAGACATAAAATAGAGTCTCCCATGAAATTTTCTTAACGCCGAAAATCGGCTTTTTCCAGACTTTTTTTTTTTGCAACCCTACATATCCATGCCATATGATAATCTTTCAATACACTCATAAATAGATCCCCTCCAGATGAAATCCCACTCCGGAGGTTGGTTAGATGTTCCCAATACTGAGTAATCTTCCAGTGTCACTTATTGGGTCCATGGTAAAATATCATTCCTTTCTTCTTCTACCGCATAAGGGCTGCAATCCGATACACTTTCTTCATCCATATCACTCTCATATTAGGAATCCAGTATCCTCACAATATATAACAAGCTCCAAGCTCAGCACAAGAGCTCTCAATGGGATTAAACTTCGGTCCCCACGGACGACGCCAAATTGATCTCGTTTAAAAATATTTTGGGTATTTATTTTTAGATCAGTCAATTTCTTATAAAATTATGAGTTCCATTATTGTGGGGACACAAGCGATATACGAGGTTGGGCCCACAATGTGTCAGCTTACGTCCTCCGGAGAGCATTGCTCTACATTGGTTTTCACTATAATAATCAAAGGCTACTAGTACTCTCAAGAGATATCAACAATCCGAACGAAACCGACAAGAAAAACGATCGAAACCGCAACGTCACGGCCATGATGAGGGGACTCGCGACTTTGTGTCATAATGTCGCGAGTCAATGCAAAATCTCGTGACCCTCATATACAAAATCTCGTGGAATGACAAAATGTCGCGATCAGGGTCATAATCTCCCTACCAGACTCATAAACTCGTGACTAGTAACATAACCTCGCGACTCGCCACACAATCTCGCGACTCGGCTCACAATGTCGCGACTACATGCACAATGTCACGAGTAAGGAGGCTTGAAAAATGGGTCTCGCGACATTTTGACAAAAAGTCGCCACTGGGTCACAGACTCGCGAAAACGGGAACTTTAGGAAGCGTGCCAAGATTATGTGCCCATTTTTGGGGTCTAGGGTCTTGTATTTATAGAAAAACTCGGCCCAATAAGTCAACTTACAGTACAAAAGCCCAATCTTAGTCAAATTAGCCTAACTTACTTAGAAAATATCCAATTAAACCGTAATAAGTGTCACACCACTCCGAAACTTCGAGAATGCACCCCGGTCGAACACTTGCAGTACGTAATGTCGAGAAAATACCCGGGAATATTCTTTACTAGTTCATTGTCACCAAATGCTTAGGAGATAGCCAAAAATATCGTTTTAGGTCGCCAATGAGCTCTCCGAGTGCCAAATTACGAAAATACCCCTGGCATCATTTCCGACCGAAATCATCCAAAACAGCTCAAAACACCATCAGAATCCTCATACGGGGAACGGCATGGCGAAATTACGAGACTACCCTCAAAATCACAATACTCAATAAATATACTAGAAAATCAGCAATATCATTTAGCCACGTCAGACGAGCCCCATGGGTATCATAATTACATAAATAACCCCAAGCAATATCACCCTTCGACTGGGAACCGCCCAGGAAGGCTAAGTGGGGACAACCTCGTAGTTCCCACACCGGTTACACAAACGAAATGTTTTTCCCATTGTGATTCGACTGGGAAGTACAAAACGGAAAAGGGCTTCTTTGGTGCCTCAGGCGGAAGAAAATACAGCCATGGACACCGTAAAGGTTAGCGATACTAATTTAGAAAATTTGGAAGAAAAGATCGATAGTCAAGAGAATACGACTCGTTTCCATGAAAATGATAAAAGCGGTTACGATGGAAATTGAATTTGTTCCACGGAGCCCACACTCTATGTATTCAATTCAAATAGTGTGAGTGGCTACCGGTGGAGTCAAAATCCGGTCAGTTGGTTCGGGCTGATATAAAACGCAGTCGGAAGGGAGGTGGTACTCCTCCATGACAGATTTCCACTTCTGAGCGTACATGCTATAAGGTTGGTCAAAAGATTTCAGGGTTTTGACAGCGGGACTTTGTGGGCGGATTGAGTTTTCGAGTTGGGCAACTCGTTCAAAATAGTGTGGATTCAAGTTTGAGGTGTAATGCGGAAAGGGCGACATGCTGGAATTTGAACTCCCCGAGTTGGATGAGGAGTCCGAGGAATGAGAAGATGAGGTATCGAGGTTCGAAGATCGGGCGGAACCGGAAGACATTGGTTAAGTAAGTTCAAGATTAATTTTTTTAAAATTTTATTAAGTATCTCACGAGTTTTCGTACCAAAAGTCGCGAGAATTATTGTTTGTTCAAGGGAGTCGCGAGTTTGTGCAAGCTGTCGCGGCTTTATGCAAGAGTTAATGTTTTTCCAGGGAAGGCGCGAGCTTTTTCAAGCTCTCGTGAGGTTTTGCAAGAGAAATGAGTCAGTTACTGTTCAAGCACGGCAGTCCCGAATTTTTGAACGTTGTCGTGACTTTTTGCAAGAAAAATGGTGTAAGTTACTGTTCGAGCTCCGTAGTGGCGAGTTTGTGAATGCAGTCGCGAGTTTGTAACACAATGTCGCGAGTGTGCACTGTTGAAGCTTGGAAGTCGCGAGTTTGTGACGAAAAGTCGCGAGAAGTGGGGAGTTCGTGCAAGTGAATCTGTTATGAGGACAGAACAGGGTATTTAAAGGGACGGACTCCCGAGTCAAAAAATCCCAAAAAATTTTCCCGATATTAGAATCTGACATTATTAGTGTCAAAACGATCGCGTCGACAAGAGGATTCTAACCCTACTCATGGTTTTCTCATAAAAATTTCCTAACAGTTATCGACTGTCAGGACGAGCAAATATGATGTGGTTTACGACTCAGAATCTGAATCTTAAAAACAGAGGACTATTGATATTACCCTGGGGTATTTTCAGTATTACGACACCCCGGGAGCTCGTGTATTCTCGTATATTTAAGTCACGGTGTATATTCGGGGGTATTCTCGTAATTCAGACCTCCCGGGCCTACATATGACCATTATACTGACATTTCTATTAGTTTCGAACAAATTCGGTTCCGAACTTGGCCAAGGGTATTTTTGTAATTTGGCACCCGGGATGCACGCCGGTAAGTTGTGGCGATATTCTCGGCTTAATATTCAATATCTAGAGGCAATAAATTATTATACAAGATTTTCCAGTATTTTCTCACCGACATTTTCGACTAATTCTCGACCAGAATGCATTTCCGAATATCCTGGACGATTTGGCATTTACTCCAACTTAATTGGATATTATTTGAGTACTTTGGCTAAATCAAGTGAAAGTGGACTCCTGGGCAAGGAATCTTACTATTTGGGTTGAATTTCTCTATAAATATGAGTTCTAGGGCATTAGAAAAGGGTTCAGACTGTTATCATACTACCCAATGCAAAGTGTTTACTTACCTGCACTTTGCTACTCGCGACTTTTTCCAAGTAGTCGCAAGTTTGTGCTATTCTGGTCGTAGTCCCGACTTTGTGTCACCCGGAGTCGCGAGTTTCTGCTGACTCGCGACATTCTGCATTGTTTCGTTGGTTCTGCCCTCCGTAGTCGCGAGATTGTGCACTGCCTCTTAGTAGTCGGGACCTTTTGCTCTGCACCTCAGTAGTCGTGACTTTTTGCTCTGCACCTCAGTAGTCGCGACTTTTTGTGTATGGACTCTCGAGTTTCTGCACTGACTCACGAGTTTTTTACAGTAGCTGCGCAACAAAGTGTATTTGATCGTTTTTCGTTTCGTTTTCGCCCGGATTACCACTTTTTCTTGATTGTCATTTTATTTGTGTATTATTATAGTGAAAACCAAGGTAGAGCTTCGCTCTCCAGAGGACGTAAGCCCACACATTGTGGGTCTAACCTCGTATATCGCTTGTGTCCCCACAACAATTAAATACTAAATAATTAAATAAATCGACTCATCTAAAAATAAATACTCAAAATATTTTTAGACTAGATGAGATGGGTAAATAGAGAGGATATGAGGGATATTATGAGCATTATGGCAAATGCTGAAAAACCGAGTAACAAATTTAGCAGAGAATATTGCTCAAAATAGAAATAATGAGTAAAATATTGATTAATGGAGGCAACATTTTGTAATTTCACAGTTTCATATTCATCCCACAATTCATTTAAATCACATGCAAAAGGTTGAAATGAAGTTTTCAGTTCATAGGTTGCATTTTCATCAATTTTCAAACTTCGTGAAACAACTTATTTTGTAGAAGGTTAAAAAGTTCTATAACCTTGACAAACTCCCCATAACCCACAAGTATTCCAACAAAAGCTTTTTTATCAAGCTTATTCTTAGTAGGAATAGGGACAAAACAATAGCAAATACTTTCATAAATTTTTTACATATTTATAGAAGGTTTTTTTCCAAACCATTTTCAAATGTAGTTGAAAATTCAAGAGTTTTGTTAGGCAAACGATTCTGTTAAAACACAGATGTTGAAGCTCATTCTGTCAAAAAATGTTTAGGCAAATCTTTTTCATATTACAAACACCGTGTCATGTAAAAAATATACTTATTTTTTTGCCAAACACCGTGTCATATAACGTTCACATAATCTTGCTCAAATGACCAAATCTTTTATGTCATTTTACTGCTTCAATGCTAGTATTAGCAGGAAATACAGACATGTTTAAAATAAAACTCTTATTTGTCTCATGCATAGTAAACAAACAATTATCATTTTTATCATATATCACACAACACTGATCTTTAATCGAGAAAGTAAAACCGTTGTTAAGTAGATGTCTAATATTCAATAAGTTCACACCAAGATTATGCACATACATTACATTAATAATAAAATGAGATTTAAATGGAGTTTTCAGAATAATAATACCAATACCAACCACTTTAAAAAACTTACAACTAATACCTCTTACTATTGGTTGATATGATCTNTTCGTTTGTTGAACGAACCGGACGACTGTTGGTACCCCCTAAAAAGGGACCATAACAGTTTGGCGCCGTCCGTGGGGACGATTCTCTAATCCCATTTGAGTTTTCTACCAGGGATAGGATAATCAAAGGCATGGCGACTAGAACTCCGACAAATGATAGTGGCGTGCTTCCCGACAGTCTTCCAGCACCAACATTTACTTTATAGGATTTGGAAGCTGTCGTAAGGAAGGTGGTACTGGAAATTATGACGGAGAAAAGTGGAACAGAACCATCGGTTGTATCCAGCCCTGTTCCCAGAAGTCAAGGATACGAGAGTGATCCTGACGAGCGCAGTACTGATGATGAAGAAATCATCAGGCGTGGCGTCACAATGAGGAGGCCTAGATATCGATCTACTCCTCCCCCTCCAGCCAGAGCTCTAACTCCCGCTCCTGGAAATGACCAGGAGCAGATGCAGCGACGAATAGATGAGCTCACCAGGGAGTTAGAGAATATGCGTGCATTGAAGGATTGCGAACCGAATCTGGGACGCAATCCTGGTTTATTTAATAGGCCATGGAGGCCCCTATCACGCGGAGTAAGGATGACGATTGGTGGGATAATTTACATGCTGTCCAAGCGTCATCCCAGCAATCTGAAGGCGTATCAGCCGCCTTGGGAGATTTGATGCTCCCATTTTCTGAGGAAATCTGGGCAGCAGTCCCAGATCGACATTATCGCAACCCCGAGGGGTTGCCAACATTTCGTGGCTATGGTGATCCGATCGATCATGTCACTGATTTCGAGTTACGTATGGGAACGGTTCGGGCCTCTGATTCATTAAAGTGCCGCATCTTCGAGGCAGGATTACAAGGCAATGCCCGAACATGGTTCAAAAATCTGCCGGCCCGATCCACACAGTCGTATGGCGGTTTTATTTTGGCTTTCTCAGAGCAATTCGCTCCAAATGTAGGACCGCCTCGAAGCAGGCAGGAACTATACCAGCTAAAATATATCCTGGCGAAAATGAGTCTTCGGTCCTTTATGGAGAAATTCAACAGTACCGCCCGGGGCATCAAACTCGAGCTCTGGGATAAAATCGACATTCTATAGCAGGTCTTAGGACCGTGCGGCCTTTCGGCCAGTTTGGTGAAGAGCCCACCATCTACCTTGGGAAAACTTCTACAGAAAATCAACAAAGATATTAAGGTAGATGAAGCGTTGGGGCTTGGTTATTGGAAGCCTAGCGGGAATTCTGAGTCCGCAGGTGATTACAGGGTTTCATACCCGAAGAAACAGTCGCGAGAAGTAGTGGCTGTGAATGAAAAAGGAGTCCCCCCGAAGCAGGAGGACAATCGGGTGTATTGCGACCTTCATCATAATCGCGATCACCCAACCTTGAAGTGCCCGCTGTTGAAAGAGACAGTAGAGGCAATGGGTAAAGAATAGCCCGACCGAAACGGTCAGAAGGGCAAACGAGCGGAATCCCCCCGAAGGGCCCATCAAGGTGACGATAGTCACAGGCCGCGGGGAAGAGATAATCGGGGACAACCCCGAAACTATAACGATCGGACGGAGGACCGAAGGTCTCCTCCGCCAGAGCAAGAAAGAGGCCAACACGGTCGCGAGAACCGTGGTCAGGGCCGAAGAAGAAGATGGCGGGGCCGTGGCGGCAGAGCCCCGCAGAATGAGGGTGGGAGACAGGAGCATGTTGCTCCCCCACCTACTGAAACTGGTGCCCAACCTCCTCGAAATGAGGCGGCACCTAGAGAAGTGGCCGGAGATATTTATGTTATCTCCGGTGGATTGAGAATAAATGAGTCGGTCGGTACCGAAAGAGAACAGCGCGCGGAGACTCTGCTGAGAGCTCCGAATCTGTGGCGCTGGTAAAATATGATCCCATGGATCGGTCCTCCCTCTTCAGAGAGGACATCACTTTCACCCCGGCTGATCGGGAGGGGATCATTGATCCTTACGACGACCCCCTCACCATTACAGGGGTCATCAGGAATCGCCGTGTCCACAGAATCTTGGTGGACACTAGGGCCTCGTGCAATCTGATGAAGCGCGAGGTCGCCGAAATGTTGGGAGCAGTTGCTCATGATCTTCCTATCGCCAACATAACTCTTTGGTCGTTCGACCAAAGAAGTGTTATTCCTTGTGGGAAGATGTTATTCCCCGTTACCCTTGGAGAGCCATCCAAGGACCGTTCTGAAGACTTGGAATTCATTATCGTTGAAGTCGACTTGGCTTACAACGCTATTATTGGACGGACCGGCCTGAGTAAGTTTGAGGCGGTCCCCTCTACTTATCACATGATGCTCAAGTTCCCCTCCATTCATGGAGTTATTTCTGTTAAGGGGGATAGGAAGGTAGCTAGACAATGCTACATGAGCTCGTGCCGAACGTTGGCACCAATTAAGAGAGCCCGGGTGGATCTGCTGGAAGAGCTGCCGCACCCGAGGCAAGCGATGGAACCCGTTGGGTTCAAATTGATTAATCTGGTTGAGGATGACTCAACCAAGACAACTCGCATCGGGGCTCATCTAGCCCCTGACTTTGAAAAAGAACTGATCCACCTGCTGAGAAGCCATCTGGATATATTTGCCTGGACCCCGGATGATGTGCCGGGGATTGACCGATCCGATAGTGAACATCGGATCAATACTGACCCTGGTACGAAGCCTGTTAAGCAGAAAAGGAGACGCTATTCTCCTGAGAAGATCGAGATCATCCGGGCTGAAGTGAATAAGCTGCTACGGTCGAGATTTATCAGAGAAATCCACTATACTGAATGGGTTGCAAACCCATTGGTGGTTTCCAAATCGGACGGGAAATGGCGAATGTGCATCGATTTTACCAATGTGAACAAAAGCTGTGAGGTAGATGTTGTTTCTGGTAGCACCATGATGAGTACCATGGATGCTTACTCTGGGTATCACCAGATCTTCTTGGCTGAATAAGATCAGAAGAAATCATCGTTCATGACCGAAGATGGGGTTTTCTGTTATGTGGTTATGCCCTTCTGTCTCAAGAATGCTGGAGCAACATACCAAAGGTTGGTCAACAGAATCTTTAGAGAGTTGATTGGCCATATGATGGAAGTGTATGTTGACGATATGATTGTAAAATCTATGAATGATGAAGACCATCTTTCTTATTTGTCTCGGTTTTTCGAAGTATGCCGAAAATATAAGCTCAAACTAAATCCAAACAAGTGCTGCTTCGGGATCCGAAGTGGAAAATTCTTAGGATATTATGTTTCAGAGAAAGGCATAGAGGTTAACCCTGAGAAGGTACAAGCTATCATTGACATGCAACCTCCGAGAAACAAAAGAGAATATCAAAGGCATACTGGCCGACTTGCCGCGCTGAGCAGGTTTATTTCGAAATCCACAGACCGGGCCTTACCTTTTTTCAGAGTGCTAAGAAAAGCAAGCCATATGGATTGGACCGAAGAATGCGATCGGGCCTTCTCTGAGCTGAAGACTTATTTAAGCACTCCCCCGATGATGGTAAGTCCAACTTGTGATGAACCTTTGGGGTTATATCTTGCGGTATCCGAGGTTGCCGTCAGCGCAGCTCTGGTAACCATACGAGACGATATTCATAGACCTGTCTATTATGTCAGTCATTCTCTAGTATCTGCTGAAACCAGGTATTCCACCTTGGAGAAATTCATGCTAGCTTTGAAGAAAGCTGTATCCAAGTTGAAGCATTATTTCGAAGGCCGAACGGTCTATGTTTATACGGATCAGCCTCTAAAAATACTCCTTAAACAGAAGGATTTGAATGAGAGATTGGCAAAATGAGCTATCAAACTCAGCGCTATGTATCTGGAATTCCTGCCCCGAAGGGCGATCAAAGCTCAGGTTCTAGCCGATTTTGTGGTTGAAATGACCCGATCGGCCATTTATCTCAACCAGGATGATGATCGATGGACGATCCACGTAGATGGATCAACCTTCGGGGGAAGAGGAGCGGGCATTACTCTGACAACGGTACAAGGTGATCTTATTCATTCCGCAGTCAAGTTTCCTTTTGCTGTAACAAATAACGTGGTGGAATATGAGGCAGTATTGTCAGGAATGACCCTGGTTCGAAAAATGGGAGTTAGCAGAGTGCGAATGTTCTCAGACTCGAAGTTAGTAGTGGAACAATTCGCAGGGAGATTTGAGACTCACGATCCGATGATGAGGTTGTATTGCGCTAAAGTTCTGGAGTTATCCAAGAAGTTCAGTGAGTTCTCTCTGAACCATGTGCCACTAGAACAAAACAAGGTTGCCGATGTACTCGCCAGATTAGCTTCGGGCATACCCGACATAGAGCCGAGCACTATTTCGGTCTACGTTCAGGACCGACCTTCGGTCGATATTCCAGTGACCGAACAGTCTATTGAAGAGATCGGGGCTCTATGTCATGAACTCCAGGGCTTGAATATTGATGCTACTGAATCCCCAGGAGAACCCAATTGGATGGACTCATTCGTTAAATACCTCTCAAATGGATATCTCCCAGAAGATAAGTCTGAGGCCAGGAAAATAGAGGTCCGGGCTAAGAGATTCACCTTAGTCGACGGATGCTTGTTTAAAAAGAGTTTTGAGGGCCCGCTTCTGCGATGTTTATCTCCTATTGAGGCCGAAGCCATCATGATTTATGTTAATGAAGGGATATGCGGCATTCATTCAGGGGCCCGATCTTTATACCACCGCATTATTAGAGCCGGGTATTTTTGGCCAACAATGTTCGCTGATGCTAAGCAGTACACTAAGCGTTGCGCCATATGTCAATACCACGCTCCCCTCCCGCAATTGCCTGGGGCTCCACTATCGATTACCCCATTGCCTTGTCCATTTGACAGATGGGGGATTGATATCCTCGGACTTTTTCCTCGGTCCATAGGGCAAAGAAAATTTTGTATCGTAGCGGTGGAGTATTATTCGAAGTGGATCGAAGCAGAAGCCGTAGCCATTATCTCAGAAAAAGTGGTCAAGCACTTCATATGGCGAAATATTGTGAGCCTCTTCGGGGTTCCCGGAGCGCTCGTATCTGATAATGGGACTCAGTTCCGCGAAAAGAACATACGGGATCTATGCATCAAGTTGGGCATCACCCAGCTTTTCTCATCGGTGGCTCATCCCCAGACCAACGGACTTACAGAGGTATCTAACAAGGATATCCTGAAAGGATTGAAAACCAAGTTGGAAGATTTCGGGGGTAAATGGCCTGAACACATCTATGAGGTCCTATGGGCATACCGAACTACACCTCACTCAACAACCCAGGAATCACCTTTCTCATTGGTGTATGGGACCGAAGCTGTTAGCCCGTTGGAGGTTGCCATCCGATCACCTCGGATATCTCAATACGATGAGCATATGAACGGTGAAAGGAGATTATTGGACCTCGAGATGATCGAAGAAAAAAGAGATGCAGTTTATGCACGGATGCGTGCCTATCAGCGGTATATGGAACGGGCCCATAATAAACGAGTCCTCCCAAGGGAATTCTTTGAAGGCGATCTCGTCCTCAGAAGCATTAAGGTGCAGAGGAATGTTGGAATGCTGGACAGAAATTGGGAGGGACCGTATCGCATATCGGCAAAATTGGAGTCAGGTGCGTATAAAATTGAAACATTGGATGGTATAGAGGTCCCCCGAACTTGGAATGTCATGAATTTAAGGCGATATTTCTTATGAATTTTCGATTAATGTGTTTGACTCAATAAAAAACATTCCATTAAACGTAAGTGGCAAACAAGTAAGTACAAGAGTTAACTATTTCTAATAGAATGATGGACCGATCTTGGAGTTGGATAAGCTTAGGACGAATCTGGACTGGTGACCGAAGCTTCTTGTCCGCAAGGTTCCCAAGTTGNCTCTTAGCAGCTCATTGTCCAATCGGTCACGGTCCTCCCGTACCGTGAACAATTCCCCATGCTTGATCTCAACTTGCCTTTTCGCAAGGTCAAGTTGGTCTTGGACTTTTTGGGACACAACGTTATCACCTTGGTATTTCTCCATGGTGATAGCCGTTGTTAAAGCTTTCCTCAACATCTGCAAAAGACAACACATGGTTAAGAATAAAGCTTCGGGCCTCTGGGTTAACTAAAAGTTACCTTAGATGTGAGGTCAATGAAGATTTCCATGATATCTTCCCCACGTCTGCTTGGACGTTATCTGGGTTCTGCTCCCCAAAAAGGCGGAAGTTCTTCACAAAGGCACTCCGCCAGGAGGATAACTTCCTCCCCTTGCTGAACCTGTTCAACAGGTCCAAAGCAACTCCCCAATCGGAGTTGGTCTTCGGGCCCTGCCCAGGTTCCTTCAAAACAATTCCCTTATTGGGGACCGGAGCGCGGCTTCCCTTCTTCAGCCTCTTCGGCTCCTGCGAGGCTTCTGCTTCGGTCACCCTCTTCCCTTTTCCCAAGGGGACCGGCGGCAGGGAGACGTTCGACTTAAGCTGAGGGCCGGGGAGAACCTTCTCCACGGGAACGGCTCCCTGCAACAACAAAGTAATAGTCTTAGCGTTAATAAAAGAGCTATTACCGATTTGATAGAGGCTGGATAATCTCAAAGAACGAATCCGAGCCTTTATCACCTCCTCTANTCGGGCTCGATCACGCAGACCACGCCTCGGTCCCAACCTCGTTTTACATCCTGCGATAACAACCTCTAACAAACCTGTCAGAGGCCGTTACGGAGCGTAATTTACACACACTATGAACTCTATAAATACAGGGCAAGACGACGGAAATAGGAGGACCTTTTGGACACGTAAGAACATGCCGTTACCCTGCCGGAGTTCTTACTGCTTTCTTTTCCTTGTCATTTTCATTAAGCCCCTGTTGTATTCATTATGAATTATTTGATTAGTGAACAGGCTAAGAGTATAATATGCTCTTTGTCAAGTGGTTTTCACCCCAATTCCTGGGGTTTCCACTATACATCGCCGTGTCATCATTTATTTCCAGTTTTTAATCGTCTTCCACAACAAAAACAAATCAGAACCGAGTTCATTTGCTAAACGAACCGGACGACTGTTGGTACCCCCTAAAAAGGGACCATAACAGTTTGGCGCCGTCCGTCGGGACGATTCTCTAATCCCATTTGAGTTTTCTACCAGGGATAGGATAATCAAAGGCATGGCGACTAGAACTCCGACAAATAATAGTGACGTGCTTCCCGACAGTCTCCCAGCACCAACATTCACTTTACAGGATCTGGAAGCTGTCGTCAGGAAGGTGGTACTGGAAATTACGTCGGAGAGAAGTGGAACAGAACCACCGGCTGTATCGAGCCCTGTTCCCAAAAGAAGAGGATACGAGAGTGATCCTGACGAGCGCAGCACTGATGACGAAGAAATCATCAGGCGCGGTGTAACAACGAGGAGGCCCAGATATCGGTCTACTCCTCCTCCCCCGGCCAGGGCTCTAACTCCCGCTCCTGGAAATGATCAGGAGCAGATGCAGCGGCGAATTGACGAGCTCACCAGGGAGTTGGAGAGCATGCGTGCGTTGAAGGATTGCGAACCTAATCTGGGACGCAATCCTGGTTTATTCAACAGGGCCATGGAGGCCCCAATCAGGCGAAATAAGGATGATGACTGGTGGCATAATCTGCATGCAGTTCAGACATCATCCCAGCAATCTGAAGGCGTATCAGCCGCCTTGGGAGATTTGATGCTCCCCTTTTCTGAAGAAATCTGGCAGCGGTCCCAGATCGGCATTATCGCAACCCCGAGGGGTTGCCGACATTTCGTGGTGATGGTGATCCGATCGATCACGTTGCCGATTTCGAATTGCGCATGGGAACGGTTCGGGCCTCGGATTCATTAAAGTGCCGCATCTTCGCGGCAGGATTACAAGGCGATGCCCGAACATGGTTCAAAAATTTGCCGGCCCGATCCATACAGTCGTATGGCGGGTTTATTTTGGCTTTCTCAGAGCAATTCGCTCCAAATGTAGGACCGCCTCGAAGCAGGCAGGAACTATATCAGCTAAAATATATCCCGGCGAAAATGAGTCTTCGGTCCTTTATGGAGAAATTCAACAGGACCGCCCGGGGCATCAAACTCGAGCTCCGGGATAAAATCGATATTCTACAGCAGGTCTTAGGACCGTGCGGCCTTTCGGCCAGTTTGGTGAAGAGCCCACCATCTACCTTGGGAAAACTGCTTCAGAAAATCAACAAGTATATTAAGGTAGATGAAGCGCTGGGGCTTGGTTATCGGAAGCCTAGCGGGAATTCTGAGCCCGCAGGTGATCATAGGGTTTCATACCCGAAGAAACAGTCGCGAGAAGTAGCGGCTGTGAATGAAAAAGACGTCCCCCCGAAGCAGGAGGACAATCGGGTGTATTGCGAGCTTCATCATAATCGCGATCACCCGACCTTGAAGTGCCCGCTGTTGAAAGAGACAGTAGAGGCAATGGGTAAAGAAAAGCCCGACCGAAACGGTCAGAAGGGCAAACGTGCGGAATCCCCCCGAAGGGGCCATCAAGGTGACGATCGTCACAGGCCGCGGGGAAGAGATAATCGGGGACAACCCCGAAACTATAATGATCGGACGGAGGACCGAAGGTCTCCTCCGCCAGAGCAAGAAAGAGGCCAACACGGTCGCGAGAACCGTGGTCAGGGCCGAAGAAGAAGATGGCGGGGCCGTGGCGGCAGAGCCCCGCAGAATGAGGGTGGGAGACAGGAGCATGCTGCTCCCCCACCTGCTGAAACTGGTGCCCAACCTCCTCGAAATGAGGCGGCACCTAGAGAAGTGGCCGGAGATATTTATGTTATCTCCGGCGGATTGAGAATAAATGAGTCGGTCCGGGACCGAAAGAGAACAGCGCGCGGAGACTCTGCTGAGAGCTCCGAATCTGTGGCGCTGGTAAAATATGATCCCATGGATCGGTCCTCCATCTTCAGAGAGGACATCACTTTCACCCCGGCTGATCGGGAGGGGATCATTGATCCCTGTGACGACCCCCTCACCATTACAGGGGTCATCGGGAATCGCCGTGTCCACAGAATCTTGGTGGACACTGGGGCCTCGTGCAATCTGATGAAGCGCGAGGTCGCCGAAATGTTGGGAGCAGTCGCTCATGATCTGCCGATCGCCAACATAACTCTTTGGTCGTTCGACCAAAGAAGTGTTATTCCTTGTGGGAAGATGTTATTCCCCGTTACCCTTGGAGAGCCATCCAAGGACCGATCTGAAGATTTGGAATTCATTATCGTTGAAGTCGACTTGGCTTACAACGCTATTATTGGACGGACCGGCCTGAGCAAGTTTGAGGCGGTCCCTTCTACTTATCATATGATGCTCAAGTTCCCCTCCATCCATGGAGTTATTTCTGTTAAGGGGGATCAGAAAGTAGCTAGACAATGCTACATGAGCTCGTGCCGAACGTTGGCACCAATGAAGAAGGCCCGGGTGGATTTGCTGGAAGAGCTTCCGCACCCGAGGCAAGCGATGGAACCCGTGGGGTTCAAACTGATTAATCTGGTTGAGGATGACTCAACCAAGACGACTCGCATCGGGGCTCATTTAGCCCCTGACTTCGAAAGAGAACTGATCCACCTGCTGAGAAGCCACGTGGATATATTTGCCTGGACCCCGGATGATGTGCCGGGGATTGACCGATCCGATAGTGAACATCGGATCAATACTGAGCCTGGAACGAAGCCTGTCAGGCAGAAAAGGAGACGTTACTCTCCTGAAAAAATTGAGATCATCCGGGCTGAAGTGAACAAGTTACTGCGGTCGGGATTTATCCGAGAAATCCACTATACTGAATGGGTTGCAAACCCAGTAGTGGTTTCCAAGCCAGACGGGAAATGG
This sequence comes from Utricularia reniformis, assembly GCA_009725065.1. Taxonomy (NCBI): domain Eukaryota; kingdom Viridiplantae; phylum Streptophyta; class Magnoliopsida; order Lamiales; family Lentibulariaceae; genus Utricularia; species Utricularia reniformis. The sequence continues at coordinate 615,954 of RWGZ01000044.1, forward strand.
CGAATGTGCATCGATTTTACCGATGTGAACAAAAGCTGTGAGTCAGACCATTTCCCGTTGCCGCACATCGACCGACTGGTAGATGTTGTTTCTGGTAGCACCATGATGAGTACCATGGATGCTTATTCTAGATATCACCAGATCTTATTAGCTGAGGAAGATCAGAAGAAATCATCATTCATGACCGAAGATGGGGTTTTCTGTTATGTGGTTATGCCCTTCGGTCTCAAAAATGCTGGAGCAACATACCAAAGGTTGGTCAACAAGATCTTTAGAGAGTTGATTGTCCATATGATGGAAGTGTATGTTGACGATATGATTGTAAAATCTATAAATGATGAAGACCATCTTTCTTATTTGTCTCGTTGTTTCGAAGTATGCCGAAAATATAAGCTCAAACTAAATCCAAACAAGTGCTGCTTCGGGATCCGAAGTGGAAAATTCTTAGGATATTATGTTTCAGAGAAAGGCATAGAGGTGAACCCTGAGAAAGTGCAAGCTATCATTGATATGCAACTTCCGAGAAACAAAAGAGAATTTCAAAGGCTTACTGGCCGACTAGCCGCGCTGAGCAGGTTTATTTCAAACCACAGACCGGACCTTACCTTTTTTCATAGTGCTAAGAAAAGCAAGTCATATGGATTGGACCAAAGAATGCGATCGGGCCTTCTCTGAGCTAAAGACTTATTTAAGCACTCCCCCGGTGATGGTAAGTCCAACTTGTGATGAACTTTTGGGGTTATATCTTGCGGTGTCCGAAGTTGCCGTCAACGCAGCTCTAGTGACCATACGAAATGACATTCATAGACCTGTTTATTATGTCAGTCATTCTCTAGTATCTGCTGAAACTAGGTATTCCACCTTGGAGAAATTCATGCTAGCTTTGAAGAAAGTTGTATCCAAGTTGAAGCATTATTTCCAAGGCCGAACGGTCTATGTTTATACGGATCAGCCTCTGAAGATACTCCTTAAACAGAAGGACTTGAATGTGAGATTGGCAAAATGGACTATCAAACTCAGCGCTATGTATATGGAATTCCTGCCCCGAAGGGCGATCAAAGGTCAGGTTCTAGCCGATTTTGTGGTTGAAATGACCCGGTCGGCCATTTATCTTAACCAGGAGAATGATCGATGGACGATCCACGTAGATGGATCAACCTTCGGGGGAAGAGGAGCGGGCATTACCCTGACAACGGTACAAGGTGATCTTATTCATTCCGCAGTCAAGTTTTCCTTTGCTGGAACAAATAATGTGGTAGAATATGAGGTAGTATTGTCAAGAATGACCTTGGCTCGAAAAATGGGAGTTAGCAGAGTGCGAATGTTCTCAGACTCGAAGTTAGTAGTGGAACAATTCGCAGGGAGATTTGAGACTCACGATCAGATGATGAGGTTGTATTGCACTAAAGTTCTGGAGTTATCCAAGAAATTCAATGAGTTCTCTCTGGACCATGTGCCACGAGAACAAAATAAGGTTGCCGATGCACTCGCCAGATTGGCTTCGTGCATACCCGACATAGAGCCGAGCACTATTTCGGTCCACGTTCAGGACCGACCTTCGGTCGAGATTCCAATCACCGAACAGTCTATTGAAGATATCGGGGCTCTATGTCATGAACTCCATGGCTTGAATATTGATGCTACTGAATCCCCAGGAGAACCCAATTGGATGGACTCCTTTATTAAATACCTCTCAAACGGATATCTCCCTGAAGATAAGTCTGAAGCCAGGAAAATAGAGGTCCGGGCTAAGAGATTCATCTTAGTCGACGGACGCTTGTTTAAAAAGAGTTTTGAAGGCCCACTTCTGCGATGTTTATCTCCTAGTGAGACCGAAGCCGTCATGATTTATGTTCATGAAGGAATATGCGGCATCCATTCAGGGGCCCGATCTTTATACCACCGCATTATTAGAGCCGGGTACTTTTGGCCAACATTGCTTGCTGATGCTAAGCAGTATACCAAACGATGTGCCATATGCCAGTACCATGCTCCACTCCCGCAATTGCCTGGGGCTCCCCTATCGATTACCCCGTTGCCTTGTCCGTTTGACAGATGGGGGATCGATATCCTCGGACCTTTTCCTCGGTCCATAGGGCAAAGGANTTGGCCAACATTGCTCGCTGATGCTAAGCAATATACTAAGCGTTGCGCTATATGTCAATACCACGCTCCACTCCCGCAATTTCCTGGGGCTCCACTATCGATTACCCCGTTGCCTTGTCCATTTGACAGATGGGGAATTGATATCCTCGGGCCTTTTCCTCGGTCCATAGGGCAAATGAAATTTTGTATCGTAGCGGTGGAATACTATTCAAAGTGGATTGAACCAGAAGCCGTAGCCATCATCTCGGAAAAAGTGGTCAAGCACTTTATGTGGCGAAATATTGTGAGCCGCTTCGGGGTTCCCCGAGCGCTCGTATCTGATAATGGGACTCAATTCCGCGGAAAGAACATACGGGATCTATGCACCAAGTTGGGCATCACACAACATTTCTCATCAGTTGCTCATCCCCAAACCAACGGACTTACGGATGTATCTAACAAGGTTATCCTGAAAGGATTGAAAACCAAGTTGGAAGATTTCGGGGGTAAATGGCCTGAACACATCTATGAGGTCCTATGGGCGTACCAAACTACACCTCGCTCAACAACCCAGGAATCACCTTTCTCATTGGTGTATGGGACCGAAGCTGTTAGCCCGGTGGAGGTTGCCATCCGATCACCTCGGATATCTCAATACGACGATCATATGAACGGTGAAAGGAGATTATTGGACCTCGAGATGGTCGAAGAAAAAAGAGATGCAGTTTATGCACCGATGCGTGCTTACCAGCGGAATATGGAACGAGCCCATAACAAACGAGTCCTCCAAAGGGAATTCTTTGAAGGAGACCTCGTCCTCAGAAGCATTAAGGTGCAGAGGAATGTTGGAAAGCTGGACAGAAATTGGGAGGGACCGTATCGCATATCGGCGAAATTGGAGTCAGGTGCGTATAAACTTGAAACATTGGATGGTATAGAGGTCCCCCGAACTTGGAATGTCATGAATTTAAGGCGATACTTCTTATGATTTTTCGATTAATGTGTTTGACTCAATAAAAGACATTCCATTAAACGTAAGTGGCAAACAAGTAAGTACAAAAGTTCACTATTTCTAATACGAATGATGAACCGATCTTGGAGTTGTGTAAGCTTAGGACGAATCTGGACTAGTGACCGAAGCTTCTTGTCCGCAAGGTTCCCAAGTTGCAGTGACCGCTCTGACGAGTCAGATGCTCCTGCACTTGCCTAGCCCCATGGATGAGTCGTGATTCTCCCAGAACTCATTACGAACTAAGACATTCCCTCCAACGGCATTCAGTCTTTAGGGATGGCCTTTTGTACCTGCGAAATCTGCTACAACGAAAGGAATGATAGTCAGTATATCAAAACGTAAGATCGGTCCTCACTTAAGACGTTTTATGAGCCAAGCTTAGCCAGTAAAACCTAAGGGACTTTAATAGAACCAAGGTTCGGCGAAAGCCCGTAGAAGCTCATAATTAACGCAGACTATGTCTATTCAATTAAGTAATGATTCCAAGGACGGAATAAGAGTGACCCATACACCATGTAAAACGACTGATCCAATCAAAATTAACGTAAATAAACTAAATATAACGTCTGGGACCGATGGTTGACAACCTGTAAGTGTCCCCGATCTTATACTTGTTAGTTTATTCTGAAGTTAAGATGAACTACTTCGTTAAGTTAAAACTTATTAGTTTATTCCGAAGTTAGTTATATCAGTTCACTCTGGTAATTAAAACAACTAAAGCTGAAGGAAAAGGGAGGACAATTTTATATTAAACAAAAGGAATGTCAGATACAAAGTAATATCTAACTAATCTGTCCCTCCTCTTGGTCCTCTGCTTCGGGCTCCTGGGGTTCGGTCCGTTCGGCGAGCCGCTTCAACTCTTCTTCTCGATCAGCCACCTTCTGGTTGACCGCTTTCTCCATCTCTTCAAAAAGATAGAAGAAAGGGTCCTCCTCTAGCACAGACACTTCCAAAGTTGGAATGACCTGGAACTTGCCATCCTTCTCCAGTGGCTCGATCATCTTCCATCGCTCGTCCGAAGGGGAAAGCCCGAACGTCTGGATAACCTGCTCTCGCATATTATCCAGATACTTCGCAGTGTAAACCCCATGTATGTTGTCCGCTAAAGCGAACATCAACGGGGACTAAGCGAACCCCAGAACCGCCTCCCGAACCGAACCTTCAGACGAAGTGCGGGCCCTCGTCAACTCCTCAGCCAAGGCCGCTTTTTCTTCTTGGGCCCGAAGGAGAAGCTCGTTCAGCTTATTCCTCTTCTCCTGGGCCCGACCTTGGACTTGGTTAATTTCTTCGTCTTTGGCCCGCAGCTTGGCCTCCAGGTCGTTTATTCGCCTCTGAGCTACTTCCCCACCTTCTCTAGCTCAGTGACTTTATCTGCTAAGAGTGAGACCTCCGTCCCAGCTCTTAGCAACTCATTGTCCAATCGGTCACGGTCCTCCCGTACCGTGACCAATTCCCCGTGCTTGATCTCAACTTGCCTTTTCGCAAGGTCAAGTTGGTTTTGGACTTTTTGGGACACAACGCCATCACCTTGGTATTTCTCCATGGTGATAGCCGTTGTAAAACTTTCCTCAACATCTGCAAAAGACAATACATGGTTAAGAATAAAGCTTCGGGCCTCTAGGTTAACTAAAACTTACCTTAGATGTGAGGTCAAGGAAGCTCTCCATGATATCTTCCCCAGATACGTCCGCTTGAACGTTATCTGGGTTATGCTCCCCAAAAAGGCGGATGCCCTTCATAAAGGCACTCCGCCAGGAGGACAACTTCCTCCCCTTGCTGAACCTGTTCAACAGATCCAAAGCAACTCCCCAATCGGAGTTAGTCTTCGGGCCCTGCCCAGGTTCCTTCAAAACAATCCTCTTGTTGGGGACCGGAGCGCGACCTCCCTTCGTCAGCCTCTTCGGCTCCTGCGAGGGTTCCGCTTCGGCCACCCTTCTCCCTTTTCCCAAGGGGACCGGCGGCAGGGAGACGTTCGGCTTAAGCTGAGGGCCGGGGAGAACCTTCTCCACGGGAACGGCTCCCTGCAGCAACAAAGTAATAGTCTTAGCGTGAATAAAAGAACTATTATCGATTTGATAGAGGCTGGATAAGCTCAGAGAACGAATCCGAGCCTTTATCACCTCCTCTACTACTCCAAATACCCGAAAGACAGGCCCCTCTTCGCTTGAGGATTGCCCGGTGCAGCGAAGGGTCAATGTGCTCGCTCTGGTTGTTTGGACCGGGGGGTTCCCTGATCCCGAAGGGACCACCGTGCCTCCCGTTGCCGATTCACTTGCTTCGGCGCCGCCCGATGCTTCCCTTTGTCCCTTAGAAGGACGGACCGAAGTAGCTGCCATACGTTTAAAGCGGGCGCTCGGCATCGTCCCAGTTGAATCTGCAAAACGGATACATACGGATCAGGATTAAGTAAAACACAAGTACTATCTCATACCCGATCCTTCTGATGGATCTGAATATGAGATAGAAGATAAAACCCCCTTCGGGGCTGGGGCTCCAGTCCTACCCGCAACACCTATCTCTATTAATCTTCTCTCCCGAAGCAGATCTATTCGCTTAAGGCGTGCTTCGGGAGGAGGGAACAACGCAAGAGTGTTTGCGGTGTCCGTGCGGGAGGGGTTGAACCTGCTTCGGTCCAATTGCCCTATGCGTGGGTGTGTTATGCGTGGCCATACTTTCAACAGATCCTCTTGCGGAACTGTCATCCACACATAACAAGCCTCCCACGCATGAAGAGACTCCTCTTTATCTACAATTGCGCATTCTTTGGTGCGCACCGCTATATAGTACAACTTACGACACCCCAACAGACCTTTTCCCTTTCGGGACCCAACCAAGAACAGATTAAAGAAGTGTTCTAAGGTTGGGGCCCGATTCTGTTGGTAACAATAAAAAATAAACGCTACAATGTATACGTAACTGCCCGGGAATAACGCAAAAGTGGGGCAGTGGATTTCTTTAAGCACGGCCGCTACAAAAGGATGTAGCGGAAAACGAAACTCGCACTTTAAAGAGGCATAGATAACTGGAATAGCGGACGCCGTCACATTCATCTCCGCCGGAAGGAAATAGGAAACATCTTCCCGTCCCTTCCAGATAGAGTAATGTGCCGGGATTGAGAACCTAGACCTAAATTCCTCAATGTCCAACTCAGACAAAGAGAGATAACGCATTTTATGAGGAGCCATAAGCGTTTACCTTAGAAAGAAAAGATTGAAAGGCGATTTGACGAAACAGCGGTTGAGGGCACAAAGCTTGACTGCAAATTTTTTCTCGCAAGAATGACGATGAGAAGAAACAGTGCCCAAAACCCCGATTTAAATATTAATCTCCCAACCAATGGTGCGCTGCCACGCGATACTGTCCAAAGCTGTAATAGTACGGACCACACTCATCACGCCTCTTGAACTTTCGAATATGAAGAGGCGTGAGCAGAGATATTAATATTTAAAGAATATCAAGGGTAAAAAGATAATTTAAACCTATGTTAGCAAATTTTAAGCATAACCGACCCCTGCACTAAGGCAAAGATCGGTCCCCTGGACTCTCACTATCTACAGGTACGGTCCCCAGTTCCCATGAATGTATAAACATCATGTGATCGGCCTTGTATCACCTCTGCGATTGGCAATCAAGACCGAGGGGCTAGTGATGAGAACTCTAGGACCGGGTACCCTGTAATGGGTGAGGCCTGATAACAGTTGGGCCGACTTAAATAATCAAAACGAACTCTTATAGCCCACTTACACCTTCAGGAAGAGCGGCCCGAGGTTAAACACAAAGGACCGAAGATTACCTTAGTAAATAAAAGCGTTATCTGCCAGCTGGCTCCGGTGTTCGGTCCGAATGGTAACAAAACGGTTACAGGCTCACGCGTTCCACGCTTCGGGCCCTATTACGTTTATCATGCTTCGGGCCCGATCACGCAGACCACGCCTCGGTCCCAACCTCGTTTTACATGCTGCGATAAAAACCTCTAACAAACTTGTCAGAGGCGGTTACAGGACGTGGATTACACTCGCCGGCGACTCTATAAATACAGGGCAAGACGAAGGAAATAAGAGAACCCTTTGGACGCGGAAGAACATGCTGTTACTCAGCCGGATTCTTATCGCTTTCTTTACCTCGTCATTTTCATTAGCCTGTCTTGTGTAAACTGTTGAATTATTTTATTAGTGAGCAGGCTAAGAGCATAATCAGCTCTTAGTCGAGTGGTTTTCACCCCAATTCACGGGGTTTCCACTATATATTGCCGTGCATCTATTTTGGTTTTTAACTTTTGATCGTCTTCCACATTTTAAAGAAATCATAACCGAGTTCGTTTGTTGAACGAACCGGACGATTGTTGGTACCCCTAAAAAGGGACCATAACAACAAGTACTGGTAGTAGTAGAAATTGTTACCCGATCTATGGGTGATAAATTCGGAGATTATCAATATTCCAGGATCTTGGGAATTCGTCGCCCTCCAATGTTTCCAATCTATATGCGCCACCCAACAACACTTCTTTAACCTTGTAGGGGCCTTCCCATCGTCGATCGAGTTTACCAAGATTCTTCTGTGCCTCCACACTTCGCAGAACCAAGTCCCCTTTCAAAAACGATCGGGGATTCACCTTCTTATTATAACATTTTTCCATGGTCCCGCGATATCTTATTAGTCGATCGTAGATATCTTCTCTTTTCTCCTCGATTAAATCTAAATCCATCCGTCTCAAGTCGTCATTTTCTTCTTCAGAATACATGATCACCCTTTGTGTTTTCAAAATATTTTCTACGGGTACTAAGGCTTTCGATCCGTAAACTAATAAAAAAGGAGTCTCACCAGTGGTATGTGTTGGAGTCGTTCGATATGCCCATAACACCTCTTGCAGTCGATCAGGCCAAATGCCTCCAATATCATCCAATTTCCTTTTTATGCCCTTAACGATCGCACGATTCGATACCTCCGTCAAGCCGTTGGTCTTAGGATGTGAAACAGAGGAAAACATTTGTTTGATTCCGAGCTCAATACACATATCCTGAACCTTCTTTCCCGTAAAACTGTGTACAATTATCTGACACCAACACTCGTGGCGCTCCAAAACGTGAAATAATATTTTTCCATAGAAACTTATTAACAGCATCCTCTGTAATGGATGATACTGGTTCAGCTTCAACCCATTTGGAAAAGTATTCCACAGCAACCACACAGAACTTCCTTTGATTTATTGATCGAGGGAAAGGTCCCAAAATGTCAATTCCCTATCTGTCGAAGGGACAAGGAAGTGGAGTTGCATTCAACTCCGAGCCCGGTTGTTTATGATAATTAGTATGGTATTGACATGGTTGGCATGTTTTAACGAAATCCTTGGCATAAGCAACCATGGTGGGCCAAAAGAAACCCAATCGTCTCACCTTTTGAACCAAAGATCTTGCTCCTGAATGGTTTTCGCAAATTCCCTCATGTACTTCGCTGAGTGCTGATCGTGCTTCTAAAGGGCGCAGGCACCTCAACAACGGACCGTCAAATGATTTTTTGTAGAAGATATCATCTTTAACGACAAACCTTCTTGCCCTTAACTCCAACCGTCGTCGCTCATTCCTATCTTCGGGGAGAACACCGATTGTCAGATAATCCACCATCAAATGCATCCAAACCGGTATCGGCTCAGTATCAATATTCCAGATTAATTGTCCATCGACACTTTGAGGGTCAGTCGCCCGCATTATGACTGGCAAGTCGATCGCCGGCTTAGAATTCATAAACACTTGTATGGTCCCATCTCGTAAACCTGGTGAACTTGCTGCTAGGCGTGCCAACGCATCAGCCTCACGATTTTCTTCCCTAGGCACATGTGATATCACAAACGATTCTAAAGATTTTACTATATTGACCAACTCTTCTTTATACCGTTGCATAACATGCTCGTGTGTCTCAAAGATCCCTGAAAATTGCTCCACGACCAGTTTAGAATCCGTAAAGCCACGGATATGCCTACTCCGATATCCAAAGCAAGCCTAATTCCCGCAATCAATGCCTCGTACTCTGCCGCATTATTAGAACAAGGAAAAGTAAACTTCACTGCTGCGTTCACATGCTCTCCTCGAGAAGTAACAAAACGAATCCCAGCTCCAGCCCCTCCTTGAGTGGACCCATCGACGAACATATCCCATACGTCATCGTCTAGCTCCGTTTCCACTGCCGACCTAGTCATTTCTACCACAAAATCAGCAAGAACTTGAGCTTTTATGGCCCTTCGGGGCACAAATTCCAGGTTCATCGCACTGAGTTGAATGGCCCACTTTGACAATCTTGTTGTCGTATCCAACTTGGACAAAACAGCTTCCAAAGGTTGATCTGTAAAAACTTGAATGCGACGTCCCTCGAAATAATGCTTCAGCTTGACATAAGCTTTTTTTAAAGCCAAAACAAATTTTTCAATGTTTGTATACCTTGTCTCCGCTGGAAGCAACGTGTGGCTAACATAATAAACGGGTC
>RWGZ01000044.1:625828-639784 GCA_009725065.1 Utricularia reniformis
CTGCGTTCACATGCTCTCCTCGAGAAGTAACAAAACGAATCCCAGCTCCAGCCCCTCCTTGAGTGGACCCATCGACGAACATATCCCATACGTCATCCTCTTGCTCCGTTTCCACTGCCGACCTAGTCATTTCTACCACAAAATCAGCAAGAACTTGAGCTTTTATGGCCCTTCGGGGCACAAATTCCAAGTTCATCGCACTGAGTTGAATGGCCCACTTTGACAATCTTGTTGTCGTATCCATCTTGGACAAAACAGCTTCCAAAGGTTGATCTGTAAAAACTTGAATGCGACGTCCCTCGAAATAATGCTTCAGCTTGACAGAAGCTTTTTTTAAAGCCAAAACAAATTTTTCAATGTTTGTATACCTTGTCTCCGCTGGAAGCAACGTGTGGCTAACATAATAAACGGGTCGATGTATTCCTTCTCCGATCGTCACTAAAGCGGCGCTTACTGCAACGGTCGATATTGCCAAATAAAGGCTCAGGGGTTCGTCACTCGTCGGACTTACAAGAAGTGGTGGATTGGATAGATATCTCTTTAAGTCGTCGAACGCCCTATTACATTCTTCGTCCCATTCAAGCTTGTTGTCTTGTCTGAGGACTTTGAAGAAAGGCAAGGCCCGATCGGCAGATCTTGAAATAAATCGGTTCAGGGCAGCCAATCGACCTGTCAGGCTTTGAAACTCCTTTTTTGTTCTGGGTGGGTGCATGTCGACAATGGCTTTTGTTTTTTCCGGGTTTGCTTCTATCCCTCTTTCCGAGACATAATGCCCTAGAAACTTTCCACTTCGAATGCCGAAGCAACATTTAGTAGGATTGAGCTTCAAACGGTATGTTCGACATACTTCAAAACACTTAGACAAATAGGAAAAGTGGTCTTCATCTTTCAATGACTTAACAATCATGTCATCCACGTACACCTCCATCTCTTTTCCTATTAAATTTTTGAAAATTAAATTAACTAAACGCTGGTACGTAGCCCCAGCATTCTTTAATCCGAACGGCATTGCCGTATAGCAAAAGACACCACTTGGCGTCACAAACGAAGATTTTTTCTGATCCTCCTTAGCAAGATAAATTTGGTGATATCCGGAGTAGGCATCCATGGTGCTTATCATAGTGCTTCCTGCAACAGCATCAACTAATTTATCAATATGTGGAAGGGGGTAAGGATCCGCTTCACAGAATTTGTTCAGCCCCTTATAATCAACGCACATACGCCATTTTCCTCCTGCCTTTGGCACCACAACGGGGTTGGCCACCCATTCTGAATATTTTATCTCTTTGACATATCCAGCAGCTACTAACTTTGAGGTTTCTTGTCCAATAATCTCCACAACCTGAGGCGAAAAACGACGCAATTTCTGTCTTACCGGTCGTGCACTGGGATGGGTATTGATTCGGTGTTCCATTACTGCTCTGTCTATGCCACACAAATCTTTCGGGCTCCAGGCGAAAATCTCCGCATTATCCTGTAATAATTTAATCAGTTCAATCTCAAAAGACGGAATAAGATCCAAACTGATTCGAGTAGTTTTTTCACAATCTCCTGGAATAAGTTCCACTACTTTGTACTCCCCTGGTTCCATGGCCCTTCTCGGCTCCCGTAAGTCTTCCACAGCATGGACTCTAGATCGACAAGCCGAAACATAGCAGGAGCGTGCGGTCGCTTGATCGACATTTATGGTTGCAATCCCAGCCGTGGTGGGAAATTTGAGTTTCAAATGAACTGTTGAAGGCACAGCCTCAAATGCATTAAGCCCTGGTCGCCCCAGGATTACGTTGTATGCCATATCCATGTCCATGGCCACATATTCCAACATTTCAGTTCGTGACTTTTCCCCCGATCCGATCGTGGTTGGCAGAATGATCTTTCCGAGGGGGGTAACCGATCGTTGGTCAAAGGACCATAATGTCATTTTTACAATCTGTAGGTCGGTCACGCCAATGCCCATGGAGTCGATCACTCCCTTTGAGATTATATTACAAGAGCTCCCCTGATCAACCAAAATTCGGTGTACCCTGCGATTGGCAATGACAGCACTTACGACAATAGGGTCATTCTGAGGTTCATAAATACCTTCCTTGTCATCATCGTCGAACGTTATGTCTATCTTTGGCAGTTTCCGACCCTCCTTGATTGACATGACTTCTGGCAAATTCAATATTTCTCTAGCATGGCGCTTCCTCTCCTTCTTGGTCATATCCCAGCGATCTCCTCCAGAGATTACAAAAATCTCTGGGTACATCATTCCGTTCTGCACTAAATTGATATCTCCTGTATTTACCCTTTCCGCTGGTGGGTTCGCTGGTGGTGGGGGGAGTACTTCTGGGGCAATGGATCGTCTGTTTTCCCGTCGATCGTCTCTGTATTGACTATTCCGCCTATCCCTCCATTGTCTCCCACCGCGATCGCCACGTCTTCCATTCCTCCCTTGATGGTTCTGTCGTGGTTGGTCATTATGTACTTCTTTCCTCTGGCGTGGTGCGTAGCGACGATCGTCATCTCTGTCGCCACTCTTCCGTCCAGATTCCTGCTCAAGTGTTTTATCCTTCTTGTATTCCAGCACTCCCTCTTTTACTAATTCCTTGATGTGATTTCCCAAAACATTACATTCGGTTGTCGAGTGATCAGCAGATTTATGTAACTCGCAGTATACCCTTTGATTCATAGCATCCGTGCCCCGGGTTTGGCACGAATTCACTTCCCTCCATCTCTTATCCGAGGGATGAATTTTCTTCTCTACAGACTTGGTAAAAAGAGGCTCTTTCTTACCGTGAAGAGCCGCCATAGTTTCTTCTACCTTGATGTATTTGCTGATCTTTTGGGTAAGTTGCCCCAAGGAAGTAGGTGGATTTTTGATGAGGCTGGTAGAAAGTCCACATGGTCCAAGAACCTGTTGCAATATATCCAATTTTTCCTTGGGATCCATTTTTATTCCTCTGGCTACATGATTGAACTTCTCAATGAAGTGTCTCAAAGTGATTTTTCCTGGAGCATATCTTAACGCATAAAGTTCAGCTTTGCTCCTTGGGGGTCCCACATTAGGAGCAAATTGTTGTGTGAATAATATGGCAAAATCTTCAAAAGATCGTATGGATCTTGAAGGAAGATTCTTGAACCAAGATTTAGCATCTTTCTGTAAGGTTGCAGCAAACAATTTGCAACGGATAGCATCACTAGCACGAACTGTCCCCATTCTTAACTCAATGTCGGATAAATGATCCAAGGGGTCTCCGGACCCGCCGAACGTAGGTATCCCGTCCGGTGCTCTGAACGAACGTTCTGGCATAGCTTTCATTATAGGTTCCGAAAAAGGATGTAGGCGCATCTGAAGCAGAGTGGAAACTCCATTGTCCAAGCAAGGGTCATGATAAGCATCCTCTAAATCTAGCAGAAAGTCCTTGCCGACGTCTCTCTTAATGGGTTGATTCATTGCTTCATGGAAAAAGGCCGGTCGTCGATCGGTATCTAGTCCCNCCAAGGGGTCTCCGGACCCGCCGAACGTAGGTATCCCGTCCGGTGCTCTGAACGAACGTTCTGGCATAGCTTTCATTATAGGTTCCGAAAAAGGATGTAGACGCATCTGAAGCAGAGTGGAAACTCCATTGTCCGAGCAAGGGTCATGATAAGCATCCTCCAAATCTAGCAGAAAGTCCTTGCCGACGTCTCTCTTAATGGGTTGATTCATTGCTTCATGGAAAAAGGCCGGTCGACGATCGGTATCTAGCCCCGGTCGTCGCCTTTTGATTGCGTCCAGCTCTGCCACCAGTTCATCAAAACGAGCTTGATCTTGATCAACAGCCGGTCGGGGCACTTCGTTCTGGGGCTGCCGACCGCCAACTTCCTCCTCGTCTGAGCTCAGGTTTCTACGCTGGTCGTCTTGCCGACCTACGTCTCGTGGAACCAAGCATTGAGTATTCTGGATCTGTGGCTGAACAACAGATTTTTGTTCAGATGCCAGGAGCGATTGTCGAAGATCTCCTACCATTTCTTCCACCATTTTTCGCACGGATTGAGGATCGATAGTTATCACTTCTCTTCCAGCCATGCTGTTATGTGATTCCTGCTGGTGAGCTTCCATTCCATCCACAGATTCTGGGTTTTCCATAAGGTCTACCACTAGCAGGCAAAGCTTCTCAGTAGGTCTACCAGATCGGTCCCCACGGACGACGCCAAATGTTAAGAGTAAAAAATCTACTCTATGATGTTTTGTAGTTAGGTAGGGATACCGCTGGTATACGGTTGCGTAAAGAAAGGAAAACAAGAATTTGTACGTGGGAAACCCGATAACCGGGAGGAAAACCCACGGGGCACCAAACCCAGGTAAAATTTAGTATGAACTTTAGATCAGGAAATCTCCGACCCGCCTCCCTTACACACTTTCAGGCCTCCCTTTTTATAGAGTAACATTTTACATATTTTAATCGCACAAAATCTTATCGTAATCTATTATGATCTTACCACAGCTACTTCGAGCTGATTTATAAGACTTTTGTGCATGCTAAAGTCGCACACAGCCGCCTGGAGTAATGGCGCAGTTTTCCTTGACATTTCGTCTGAGGACGCCGATCGACATTTTCCCTTCCAGCACATAATTACCGATCACGAAACGCGCCGATCGACCGACCATCAGTTCTCTCGTCCGATCGGCTAGAAGGTGTTATTGTCCGATCGGGCATATTGACTGACATCGACAGTATCCTTGCAAGTCACGTATTAACATTAGCCCCTCAACTCCAATCGATGGTCAAAGTCGAACGTTGGTAGGAGTTGAAATTATCGTGACTTTGAAAACCGCGCGGAAGCTAGAAAGTCGCAATCCTGATCGTCCACGTGGCATAATCCTGAGCGTTGCTCACATACAAAACCCTCATCGCCGTCGCACTTCCAATTTGCGCTTCCAATCCTCAATTGCATCCTTCTGTTTTCTAGCGATTTCACCTATTGTCTCCGGCGACCACCCTTCTCCATCAGACGCAAGGATTTTACAGGTTTTTTCCATTTCTTCGGCCTTGTACAAGCTTTAATTTGGTTTTATTTCTTTACTGCGAGCAAACTGTGAGCAAGTCATTATTCTTCCCAATATCCCAACGAATTTCTTCGATTCTCTTGTTTCTCCAGTGGGTTCTTATTTCGTGGGTATTTACGACGCATATCTTTATTTGCAGATGGCTCCATCCCTGAATATTGACGCGATTCGTGAAAAATTTGATTTCCCTGAAGAATACGACTTGGAAGTCGGTGAGCCCGGTTCTGAACCCTGGCCTGCTGCCGGACGGTCGTCCCTGGATAATCCCATCCCAGTGACGATCTCTGCTCTCAGGAACGGATTAAGGTTCCCTCTTCATCCTTTCACTGCTGAACTACTGTGGGCCCTGGCAATGCCCGTTTTTGCTTTGATGCCAAGTAGTTACTTGGTTATCGTCGCGTTCATTCACTACTGCGACGCCGCTAACATGGCCCCGACCGTCACCAATTTCTTGACGATCTACAAGGTGATGTGGCGATCGGGCACTCACGTTTTTGCCCAACGCAAGTTGTGGTACTTCTCTAGCAGAGGTAAAAACAATGACCTTGTCGAACGACCAGATTCGCAACACGACTGGAATAACTCATTCGTCTGGGTCGGGATTCAAAATGACGACCTTGAATTCCCTGTCCAAGTATCGTTCGATACTGGCAAGTTCATGGTTGATGGTGTAGAAACAGTTTTAACTGCCGATCATCTGAAGACCTTGCCCGAGCTGATGGAAAACTTTCCAAATAAAGACGATCGTCTTAACTGGAAGTGTTGTGTGCAGAAGATAATCTTTCCCGTCTGCGGATAGTAGGTAGATTGATGAGTGAACGCATCGGTCGACCCTGGGTTCAACCATCATCTCTTCCCGAAGAACGTAAGCTTATTTTTTAACTTTTTCCTTCCTTCCAGTTATAACTGAATCTTATTCCGTATTTCAGCTTCCTTCTCCAAACTTTCTTCTGGAGGGAAACTGAAGAGGAAACAGGAGATGATCGCCAAAGGATTGCAGAGGAAGGCTAAGAAAGCGAAGGTAATCGTACTTCTGCCCATTCGTCGCCTTAATGTGGTTTCATTTTTTCCATATATTCGCAGGTTTCCGTATCTAAAAGGAAATCTCCATCTCCATCTCACCCTTCATCACCCCTCAAGATAACTACGGGAAGTGACGCTTCTGAAGTAGCAGAAGCATCGCGATCGGCAGATGATGTCGAAAGATCATCGCCCAACCCTTTGTAGATCGTCTCTATTCCGATGGAATCCCTTGGTGAAAGGGTAACTCAATTTTTTGACGATCTAACACTCGAGAGTTGTTTTAGGATTGCAGGTTGGACTGCCGATCGTCGCTTACTCTTCAATGAATTCCTGCAGGTTGAGAAAGTCCAACTGATCTACTATCCAAGGGAATCTCCATCAAGGTCGCAAACAACCCCAATGACCGACCTTCCGCCTCCTCCAGTCCCAATTCATATGGCGAACGAAGCTACATCCACATCAGAAACTAGTTCGTCATGTGAAAGCCAGAGTTTTCCTTCATGGTTTGCCGAATTCCAGAGCAAAAACATGCAGGAGAACTTCATTCTTCCACAGCCGGTCGGCAGTGATGCCATGAAACATCCGACAGTTTCTGTGGCTGTGGGGACGCTCGTCAGCACTCATATTGACGAGATGATGACGGCCGGTACTTTGTCGACCGACCCACCTGTTTCACTTGGCAAAGCGGCGATCGCCCTTCGTGAGGTAATTTTCATAATATTACTTAACTTTCCCATACCAATTGGTGCCGCTCTAACCATTTGTTGCCCACTGCAGACATCCAAGGAAATGTTGTCTTTGTATCATAAGACAACGCGTTCTTTAAAGGCGGTTGCACTTCTGCGGAACAAACTTTCTAAGGCACTTGATGAAGCCGCAGAAGACAGAAACAAAATTTCTATATTAGAGGGAGAGCTAATCGAAGCAAGGCTTCATGCCCAAGAACTCTCCCACCTTCAAGAAGAAAACAACACTATGAAGAACAGAGTGGACGTGGTCACCAAGGAACTGTCCCGTTTGGCAAAAGAGATCCAGGCAGAAATGAAAAAAAGAGCCGAAGCTGAAGTTCAGCGCGATCTCTCTGAAGTTAAGCTTGAGGTCGAACGGCAAAATGTCAATCTGGCGTCATCCGCGCTTAAATATGCAGAGGAGGAATATCGTCACAGCCTGACTGTCCACAAAGACAAGGTTCAACATTTTATGAACTCTGCAGATGGCATTTTCCAAGAAATCAACCAGAAGTGCTTGGATTATGACGGTCGGATGTCAGCTCTCGAACAGGCGATCGACAAGCATAAAGAGGACAGATCGTCATTTCTGGATCGGTTCGTGATCTCGCCAACTTTCAAAAATTTGGCGACGACTTACTCACTTGGGTTGGTGGAGGAACAGAAGGCAATAATTAAGGAGCAAATCGCCAATATCTTTGAACTGAATCCTAACTCCGAAGAATGGGAGCGTGTCGATCCACTCACCTTTGATGGGAATTTTAGACCTCGCTCGCCTATCGGACCGGACGATCCTGATCCAGAATTTCAACCACACGCCGATCGGTTGGATTCGCTTGTTCTTGAAAGCCTAGGGGCCTTAACATTTAGTTCCTCGTCTTCCTGACTTTGTACTGTAATGACTTTAATCGCTGATCATAATCTTACTGCTTTAACACCGATCGACAATCATTTTGTTACAACTTCCAAATTCTGCTAGTGTTGTCTGTATTATCGACTGATCGTCCGATTTTGTCGTAACATTTAAACCAATAATGTAGCGGTAATCTATCCAAGTAGCCCCAGCATTTCTGTCTATCATATAGTAGCTGTGTGCCATCTCTAATTCCCATTCGAGAAGAATATTACCATGTTGTTGGGCCTATCCGTAACTTTTTCCGTCATAGAGGTGTCACACTTTGACATAAAAATAGATCCCCAAGTGGGGAATAAGTAGTCTCTCTAATACAGCTCTAATACAGGAAGACTTGCCCAAATATTATTATTTTTTTTTGTATGGAGTTTTCAACGTAATCGAGGTGGAGGATTCCTGGGGGGATCGTTCCATGTGATTATAGCCGATGCTTCCCTTTTGAGAAAAAATGATCGACACAACTATAGGTGAAGATAACTGCCGAAAGGGAGCGTTCGACGCTATTATTGGCGAAGAGGTCTCCAGAGAAGGGACGTTCGACAGCGTGCTTGGCGAAGAGGTCTCCTGAGAAGGGACGCTCGACACCGTTCTTAGCATAGAAGTCTCCTGAGAAGGGACGTTCGACACCGTTCTTAGCATAGAAGTCTCCTGAGAAGGGACGTTCGACACTGTGCTTGGCGAAGAGGTCTCCTGAGAAGGGACGCTCGACACCGTTCTTAGCATAGAAGTCTCCTGAGAAGGGACGTTCGACACTGTGCTTGGCGAAGAGGTCTCCTGAGAAGGGACGTTCGACACTTTGGTGATCCGAAGAGTGTTCCTGATAAGGAACGTTCGACGTAAGCAAGGGATGCCGATGCCACGCTCTCAAAGTCGCTATCGGTTATCGATACGTTCGACATGAAAGAACAATCGACTGGGTCACCCGAATATGACGTTCGACTTTAAAGGCATACTTTTGCGCGTGTTGTCACTCGACAAATTTTGTAGGTAATAAATTCATGTTACCAACATTTAAATAACTTGGGAAATTGCAGTTTTATCACAAGTACTAGGAATTGTAGAAAATGTTACCCCAGCTATGGATGATAAATTCGGAGATTATCAATATTCCAGGATCTTGGAAATTCGTCGCCCTCCAATGTTTCCAATCTATAAGCGCCTCCCAACAACACGTCCTTGACCCTGTAAGGGCCTTCCCATCGTCGATCGAGTTTACCCACATTCTTCTGTGCTTCCACACTTCGCAGTACCAAGTCCCCTTTTAAAAACGATCGAGGATTCACCTTCTTATTATAACATTTTTCCATGGTCCGACGATATCTTAACAGTCGATCGTAGATATTTTCTCTTTTTTCCTCGATTAGATCTAAATCCATCCGTCTCAAGTCGTCATTCTCTTCTTCAGAATACATGATCACCCTTTGTATTTTCAAAATATTTTCTATGGGTACTAAGGCTTCCGATCCGTAAACTAATGAAAAATGAGTTTCACCAGTGGTATGTGTTGGAGTTGTTCGATATGCCCATAATACCTCTTGTAGTCGATCAGGCCAGATGCCTCCAGTATCATCCAATTTCCTTTTTATGCCCTTAACGATCGCAGGGTTTGATACCTCTGTCAAGCCGTTGGTCTTAGGATGTGAAACAGAGGAAAACATTTGTTTAATTCCGAGCTCAATGCACATATCCTGAACCTTCTTTCCTGTAAACTGTGTACCGTTATCCGACACCAACACTCGCGGCGCTCCAAAACGTGAAATAATATTTTTCCATAAAAACTTTTTAACAGCCTCCTCTGTAATGGATGATACTGGTTCAGCTTCAACCCATTTGGAAAAGTATTCCACATCAACTACACAGAACTTTCTTTGATTTATCGATCGAGGGAAAGGTCCCAAAATGTCAATTCCCCATCTGTCGAAAGGACAAGGAAGTGGTGTTGCATTCAACTCAGAGCCCGGCTGTTTATGGTAATTAGCATGGTATTGACATGGTTGACATATTTTAATGAAATCCTTGGCATCAGCTACCATGGTGGGCCAAAAGAAACCCAATCGTCTCACTTTTTGAACCAAAGATCTTGCTCCTGAATGGTTTCCGCAAATTCCTTCATGTACTTCGCTGAGTGCCGATCGTGGTTCTAAAGGGCGAAGGCACCTTAACAACGGACCGTCAAATGATTTTTTGTACAAGATACCATCTTTAACGACAAACCTTCGCGCCCTTAACTCCAACCGTCGTCGCTCATTCCTTTCTTCGGGTAGAACACCGATCGTCAGATAATCCACCAGCAAATGCATCCAAGCAGGCATCGGCTCAGTATTAATGTTCCCGATCAATTGTCCATCGACACTTTCAGGGTCAGTCATCCGTATCATGACTGGCAAGTCGATCGCCGGCTTAGTATTCATAAATACTTGTATGGTCCCATCCTGTAAACCTGGGGAACTTGCTGCTAGGCATGCCAACGCATCAGCCTCACGATTTTCTTCCCTAGGCACATGTGATATCACAAACGATTTTAAAGATTTCACTACCCTCACCAACTCTTCCTTATACCTTTGCATAACAGGCTCGTGTGTCTCAAAGGTCCCTGAGAACTGCTCCACGACCAATTTAGAATCTGTAATCCCACGGATGTGCCTTACTCCGATGTCCAAAGCAAGCCTAATTCCTGCAATCAATGCCTCGTATTCGGCCGCATTATTAGAACAAGGAAAAGTAAACTTCACTGCTGCGTTTACGTGCTCTCCTCGACATGTGACAAAACGAATCCCAGCTCCAGCCCCTCCTTGAGTGGACCCATCGACAAACATATCCCATACGTCATCCTCTTGCTCCGTTACCACTGCCGACCTAGTCATTTCCACCACAAAATCAGCAAGAACTTGAGCTTTTATGGCCCTTCGGGGCACAAATTCCAGGTTCATGGCACTGAGTTGAATGGCCCATTTTGACAATCTTGTTGTCGTATCCAACTTGGATAAAACAGCTTCCAAAGGTTGATCTGTAAAAACTTGAATGCGACGTCCCTCGAAGTAATGCTTCAGCTTGACAGAAGCTTTCTTTAAAGCCAAAACAAATTTTTCAATGTTCGTATACCTTGTCTCCGCTGGAAGCAACGTGTGGCTAACATAATAAACTGGTCGATGTATTCCCTCTCCGATCGTCACTAAAGCGGCGCTCACTGCAACGGTCGATATTGCCAAATAAAGGCCCAGGGGTTCGTCACTCTTCGGACTCACAAGAAGTGGTGGATTGGATAGATATCTCTTTAAGTCGTCGAACGCCCTATTACATTCTTCGTCCCATTCAAGCTTGTTGCCTTGTCTGAGAACTTTGAAGAAAGGTAGGGCCCGATCGGCAGATCTGGAAATAAATCGATTCAGGGCAGCCAATCGACCTATCAGGCTTTGAAACTCCCTTTTTGTTCTGGGTGGGAGCATGTCGATAATGGCTTTTGTTTTTTCTGGGTTTGCTTCTATCCCTCTTTCCGAGACATAATGCCCTAGAAACTTTCCACTTCGAATGCCGAAGCAACATTTCGCAGGATTGAGTTTCAAACGGAATGTTTGACAGACTTCAAAACACTTGACAAATAGGAAATATGGTCTTCATCATTCAATGACTTAACAATCATGTCATCCACGTACACCTCCATCTCTTTCCCTATTGTTATGGTCCCTTTTTAGGGGGTTCCAACAGTCGTCCGGTTCGTTCAAATAACGAACTCGGTTCTGATTTCTTTAAAATATGAAGACGATCGAAAGCTAAAAAATCAAAGTAAATGCACGACAATTTATAGTGGAAACCCCGTGAATTGGGGTGAAACCACTCGACTAAGAGCCGATTATGCTCTTAGCCTGTTCACTAAAGAAATGAATCAAAGTTTATACAAACAGGTTAACGAAAATGACGAGATAAAGAAAGCAAGAAGAATTCGGCAGCGTAACAGCCTGTTCTTCTGCATCCAAAGGGTCCTGTCTGTTCCTTCGTCTTGCCCTGTATTTATAGAGTTGCCGGCGAGTGTAATCCACGTCCTGTAACCGCCTCTGATAAGTTTGTTAGAGGTTGTTATCGCAGGATGTAAAACGAGGCTGGGATCGATGCGTGGTCCGCGTGATCGGGCCCGAAGCATGATAAACATGACATGGCCCGAAGCGTGGAACGCGTGAGCCTGTAACCGTTTTGTAACTGTTCGGACCGAACCACGGAGACAGCTGGCAGATAACGCTTATTTTTACTAAGGTTATCTTCGGTCCTCCGTGTTGAACATCGGGCCAGTCTTCCTAAAGGTGTAATTGGGCTGTGAGAATTCGTTTTGATTATTTAAATTAGCCCAACCGTTATCGGGCCTCACCCATTACAGGGTACCCGGTCCTAGAGTTCTCATCACCTATTAAATTTTTGAAAATTAAATTAACCAAACGCTGGTACATAGCCCCAGCATTCTTTAATCCGAACGGCATTGCCGTATAGCAAAAGACACCACTTGGCGTCACAAACGAAGACTTTTTCTGATCCTCCATAGCAAGAAAAATCTGGTGATAACCGGAGTAGGCGTCCATGATGCTCATCATGGTACTTCCTGCAACAACATCAACTAACTTATCAATGTGTGGAAGGGGGTAAGGATCCGATTCACAGAATTTGTTCAGCCCCTTGTAATCAACGCACATTCGCCATTTCCCTCCTGCTTTTGGCACCACAACGGGGTTGGCCACCCATTCTGAATATTTTATCTCTTTCACATATCCGGCAGCTACTAACTTGGAGGTTTCCTGTCCAATAATCTCCNTCTTTTCCTTCGTCTTGCCCTGTATTTATAGAGTTGCCGGCGAGTGTAATCCACGTCCTGTAACCGCCTCTGACAAGTTTGTTAGAGGTTGTTATCGCAGGATGTAAAACGAGGCTGGGACCGATGCGTGGTCTGCGTGATCGGGCCCGAAGCATGATAAACGTGACAGGGCCCGAAGCGTGGAACGCGTGAGCCTGTAACCGTTTTGTAACTGTTCGGACCGAACCACGGAGCCAGCTGGCAGATAACGCTTATTTTCACTAAGGTTATCTTCGGTCCTCCGTGTTGAACATCGGGCCACTCTTCCCAAAGGTGTAATTGGGCTGTGAGAATTCGTTTTGATTATTTAAATTGGCCCAACCGTTATCGGGCCTCACCCATTACAGGGTACTAGGTCCTAGAGTTCTCATCACTAGCCCCTCGGGCTTGATTGCCAATCGTAGAGGTGATACAAGGCCGATCACATGATGTTTATACATTCATGAGAACTGGGGACCGTACCAATGGATAGTGAGAGTCCAGGGGACCGATCTTTGCCTTAGAGCAGGGGCAGATTATGCTTAAAATTTACTAACATCGGTTTAAATTATCTTTTTACCCTTGATATTCTTTAAATATTAATATCTTAGCCCGCGCCTCTTCATATTCGAAAGTTCAAAAGGCGTGATGAGTACAGTCCGTACTGTCACAGTTGTGGATAGTGTTACGTGGCAGCACACCATTGGTTGGGAGATTAATATTTAAATCGGGGTTCTGGGCACTGTTTATTCTCATCGTCATTCTCGTGAGAAAAAAACTTGCAGTCAAGCTCTGTGCCTTCAACCGCTGTTTCGCCAAATTGCCTCTCAATCCTTTTGTTTTCTAAGGTAACCGCTTATGGCTCCTCATAAAACGCGTTATCCCTCTCTGTTTGAGTTAGACATTGAGGAATTTAGGTCTAGGTTTTCAATCCCGACACATTACTCTATCTGTAAGGGACGGGAAGATGTTCCCTGTTTCATTCCGGCGGAGATGATTGTGCCGGCGTCCGCTATTCCAGTAAGCTACGCCTCTTTAAGGTGCGGGCTTCGTTTTCCGCTACACCCATTTGTAGCGGCTGTGCTTAGGGAGATCCACTGCCCCACTTTGCGTTATTCCCAGGCAGTTATGTATATATTATAGCGTTTATCTTTTACTGTCACCAACAGCGTCGGGCCCTAACTTTAGAACATTTCTTTAACCTGTTCTTGGTTGGGTCCCGAAAGGGGAAAGGTCTGTTGGGGTGTCGTAAGTTATACTATATAGCGGTGCGCACCAAGGAGTGCGCTATTGTAGATAAGGA
This sequence comes from Utricularia reniformis, assembly GCA_009725065.1. Taxonomy (NCBI): domain Eukaryota; kingdom Viridiplantae; phylum Streptophyta; class Magnoliopsida; order Lamiales; family Lentibulariaceae; genus Utricularia; species Utricularia reniformis. The sequence continues at coordinate 639,647 of RWGZ01000044.1, forward strand.
GGAGTCCCTCCATGCGTGGGAGGTTTGTTATGTGTGGATGTCAGTTCCGCAAGAGGATCTGTTGAAAGTATGGCCAAGCATAACACACCCACGCCTAGGGCAATTGGACCGAAGCAGGTTCAACCCCTCTCGCACGGA
>RWGZ01000044.1:644930-665001 GCA_009725065.1 Utricularia reniformis
ATTCTGCATCAGCTTCTCCGCCGCCTTTTTGGTTTGCTCCCCGATAATATCCGGCGAGTCGAGCTCCGAATGTCTGAGCATACAGTATTCCCCTACTGCAGCTGCGGTGCCCAACTCGATTATAGTGCGCTCCATCTGAAATGAAAACAAGAAGGGTTAGTATTGTTATGGTCCCTTTTTAGGGGGTACTAACAGTCGTCCGGTTCGTTCAAATAACGAACTCGGTTCTGATTTCTTTAAAATATGAAGACGATCGAAAGCTAAAAAATCAAAGTAAATGCACGACAATTTATAGTGGAAACCCGTGAATTGGGGTGAAAACCACTCGACTAAGAGCTGATTATGCTCTTAGCCTGTTCACTAAAGAAATGAATCAAAGTTTATACAAACAGGTTAACGAAAATGACGAGATAAAGAAAGCAAGAAGAATTCGGCAGCGTAACAGCCTGTTCTTCTGCATCCAAAGGGTCCTCTCTTTTCATTCGTCTTGCCCTGTATTTATAGAGTTGCCGGCGAGTGTAATCCACGTCCTGTAACCGCCTCTGACAAGTTTGTTAAAGGTTGTTATCGCAGGATGTAAAACGAGGCTGGGACCGATGCGTGGTCTGCGTGATCGGGCCCGAAGCATAATAAACATGACAGGGCCCGAAGCGTGGAACGCGTGAGCCTGTAACCGTTTTGTAACTGTTCGAACCGAACCACGAAGCCAGCTGGCAGATAACGCTTATTTTTACTAAGGTTATCTTCGGTCCTCCGTGTTGAACATCGGGCCACTCTTCCTAAAGGTGTAATTGGGCTGTGAGAATTCGTTTTGATTATTTAAATTGACCCAACCGTTATCGGGCCTCACCCATTACAGGGTACCCGGTCCTAGAGTTCTCATCATCCATATTAGTTGAAAGCAATCATTCGATTTTCTATATGAGAATACATTTTTATTGGGAAAATTTGGAGACTAACAGTATAACTGTCTATCCTGAAACTATTACTGAGTTTGTTTAAATATAAATGGTTTATATAATTTCATCTTAATAGTACTGATTGAGAGGTAGATGTGATTAATTAAATTTAAAAATAATTTAAAATACTAAAAAAATTACTATTAAAGTTAATTAATTAAATTAAAGCAATCATGTTTGGATCCCACCATATTTTCAAGAGATAGGCTGTCGATTCTAATGTATTTAAAACACAAACTTATTAGTTTTAATGTTTTCCAGTTTTCACTATTTTATAATTTAATTACTTTCCTATGTGCAAGAGTACCCATATTTAAAATGAGCTAAATTTTAAAATTAAAAATAAATGGACATATCAAATATAATATATTTAACTATTTGAAATATATTAAAAATTCATAATTGTTTTCTAACACCATAAAAAAAACATAGTATTTTATTATTTTTTGAGACTGTTTCTTTAAATTGAAAAAAAAAATAAGTAAACCTCTTATTTTCAAAATGATTTAAATCCTGAACTAGTTTTATACTAATAAAAAAATTTATTTGTGAATCATTTAAAAAATAGTTAAATTGTATGTGGACTTCCCACAATATTATTTTAAAAAACATTAGATTACAGAAAACTAAGTAGTAAATTATTTATGATAAAACAAGTTTGCCATTGTTTTCAATAAAAATACTTTTTATTTAAAATTGGACCGATGTCATAATATATCATGTTTGCGTTCTTTTACTTATTTTAGATTGATCGATATTGTTCTTTTACTAATTTTATAATATTAATAAAAAATTAACAATTAACAAATTTAAAATATTAAAATAATTTAGTACAAGGGCAACTGTGATTCAAATATGTTCTAATGTCAAGTGCAAAAGCGACTATAATGTCTCTAATTTTCATAATTAACAAATGTGGACACAATTTTTCCAATAATTGCAATAGAACCAAAGCATTGAGAAATATTTGTACATTTAAAAACTTGATTAGAATAATTTATAATTCTATACGTACCTTTTTAATTAAATATATATTAATTTCCTTTTCAACAAGACTACAGTTTATCCTACAAGGGCTGTTTTGTCAAAATATCCACCCAAAAAGTGGGTATTTGCTAAAATACCTATCTGCAGTATAAACACTTGCATCAAAATACACTATGATGAGATCATCGGAACCCGGTACCCTGATCAGAGCCAGTATCAGTCTTGGCCATGATAGCCCAAATAGCGCAGGCTGAATCGGGAGGCCTAGATCCAGTCCACAACCAGTAAAGGGCCCATTTATATGTCTGGCCCGATCGGTCGCTTCCGGCGATCGGTCCCAAGGTGTGGGGCCCAATTTCCCGTATGTGCCAGACCGATTGGTCCATTTTTTACAGGCGCTCCTTCGGGCCATCCTTGCTCATCACATACAATGGCAACCCGCGACAAACTTGTCAGAAGTATGGTTCAGCCATGGGTGTAAGCCACTAGAGGCCAAAGAGTAGCCGGTTGGCAGCGCCGAAAGACCTAGTGCCGTGCAGCTACTATGGAGCCGTTTCCGGCGGCTGTTCCGCCTGACGTTAGCCGACCTATTTGCAAAGGACAGGCACAAAACGACACCCTACTGTACACAGTACAGTGGGAGTATAAAAAGGACATTTGGAGAATGAAAGAGATGATCTTCTTCTTCTGGTTTTCTCTAAAGAGCTTTGGCGTCAAGGATCTCTCGATTTATTTTCGATTGTCTTTTATTCCTTTGTTGTCGCTAAAACAAACATGCATTGTATGATCATGTATTCGATTATTGAACAGGCTAAAGGCACTTCTTTTAGCCCTTAGTCAAGTGGTTTTTTCCTCGTTTCCGAGGTTTTCCACTCTAAAATCCTTCCGTCCCTTTTACCTTTGAATCATTAACTTTCTCCACACATAAAACAAATAACAACCGAGTTCGTCTTGCAACGAACCGGTCGACTGTTGACACCCCCGGTTTTCGAACCACAACAGTTTGGCGCCGTCCGTGGGGCGAGTTTTAACTCCCATTTGAGGTCTTTACCTAGGATAGGATAATCAAAGGCATGGCGACCGGAACTTCGACGAACGATAGTGACACGCTTCCCAGCAGTGTTCCGGCTTCAACGTTCTCATTGCAGGACCTGGAGGCTGTTGTTAGGAAAGTTATTCTGGAGGTTACGTCGGCGAGGAGTGGAACAGAACCACCGGCTATTACAAGCCCTGTTCCAGCCAATAGAGGGTACGAGAGCGACCCTGAAGCGCCAAGCTCCGATGAAGAGGAGATTGCCAGGCGTGGGATAACTATGAGGAGGCCGAGATACCAATCCACTCCGCCTCCTCCGGTTAGAACTCCAACTCCCGTCCCTGGGACGAACCAGGAACAGATGCAGAGACGCATCGACGAGCTTACCAGGGAGTTGGAGGCCCTGCGAACGCACAGGGATTGCGATCCTGATCTGGAGCGCAATCCAGGACTTTTCGATCGGGCCATGGGTGCCCCGATCAAGCGGAGTAAGGACGACGACTGGTGGCACAATCTACAAATGGCCCAGGCGTCATCCCAACAATCGGGAGGCGTATCCGCCGCATTGGGAGATTTGATGCTCCCGTTCTCTGAAGAGATCTGGGCGGCAGTCCCCGATCGCTATTACCGTAACCCTGAGGGGTTACCCGTATTCCGAGGCGACGGTGATCCGATTGATCACGTCGCAGATTTTGAGCTGAGGATGGGGACCGTTCGGGCCTCCGATTCTTTGAAGTGCCGCATCTTCGCGGCGGGGTTGCAGGGCGATGCCCGGACCTGGTTTAAGAACTTGCCGGCCCGATCCATACAGTCGTATGGCGGATTCGTCCTGGCTTTCTCGGAACAGTTCGCTCCAAACGTAGGACCGCCTCGTAGCAGGCAGGAACTATACGACATGAAGTATATCCCGGCAAAAATGAGTCTCCGCTCTTTTATGGAGAAGTTCAACAGAACCGCCCGGGGTATCAAGTTGGAGCTCCGAGATAAAATCGATATCTTGCAACAGGTCTTGGGACCTTGCGGCCTTTCGGCCAGCCTTGTGAAGAGCCCACCATCCACCTTGGGAAAGCTCCTTCAGAAAATCAACAAGTACATCAAGGTGGATGAAGCGCTGGGAGCAGGGTATCGAAAGCCTGGCGGGAATTCTGATCCCGCAGGCGACCATAGGGTATCTTACCCTAAGAGACAGCCGCGGGAAGTGGCGGCTGTAGCGGAAAAAATCGTTCCTCCGAAGAAGGAGGACAATCGGGTGTATTGCGAGTTGCATCACAACCGCGATCACCCAACTTTGAAATGCCCGCTACTGCGAGAGACAGTAGCGGCGATGAACAAGGAAAAGCCCGAACGCGATGAGCGAAGGGGCAAGCGGGCTGACTCCCCTCGAGCGGGCCATCAGGGTGACGATCGTCACAGGCCAAGAGGGAGAGATAATCGGGGTCAGCCCCGGCATTATAACGACCGGGCGGGAGATCGAAGATCTCCCCAACCCGAGCAGGAGAGGGGCCAACCCGGTCAGGAGCACCGGGGCCAGGGCCGAAGAAGGAGATGGCGGGGCCGAGGCGGCAGGGCCCCGCGAAATGAGGGAGACAGGAGGGAGCAGCCAGCTCCCCCACCTGCCGAAACGGGCACCCAACCTCCCCCTAATCAGGAGGTGCCCAGGGAGGCCGCCGGAGACATTTATGTTATCTCCGGCGGAATAAGGATTAACGAATCGGTCAGGGACCGAAAAAGGGCAGCGCGTGAGGAGTTCCCCGAGAGCTCCGAATCTGTAGCCCTGGTGAAGTACGAGTCGGCCGAGCGGTCCTCAACCTTTGGGGGTGATATTACTTTTACCGCAGCCGACCGGGAAGGGGTCACCGACCCATGTGATGATCCTCTGATCATCACTGGAATTATAGCAGATCGGCGGGTCCACAGGATTCTGATAGACACCGGGGCTTCATGCAACTTGATAAAGCGTGAAGTAGCGGAAATGCTAGGAGCCGCTGCCCATGACCTCCCGATTGCCAACATCACCCTCTGGTCATTCGACCAGAGGAGTGTCATTCCGTGCGGGAAAATTCTTTTCCCAATCACGCTAGGAGAATCGGGCAGGGACCGATCGGAGACCCTGGAGTTTATAGTCGTTGAAGTCGATCTGGCTTACAACGCTATCATCGGACGGACTGGCCTCAGTAAGTTTGAGGCAGTCCCTTCCACATACCACATGATGCTCAAGTTCCCCTCCACTCACGGAGTGATTTCTGTTAAAGGGGACCAAAAAGTAGCAAGACAGTGCTACATGAGCTCGTGCCGTACTCTGGCACCTATCAAGAGAGCTCGGGTGGATTTGCTCGAAGAGCCCCCGCACCCGAGGCAAGCTATGGAACCCGTCGGGTTCAAGACAATCAACTTGGTGGAGGACGATTCCACCAAGATTACACGCATCGGGGCACATCTGTCCCCGACCTTTGAGGAAGAGCTGGTCCAATTGCTAAGGAGCAACGTGGACATCTTCGCTTGGACCCCGGACGATGTTCCGGGGATTGATCGGTCCGAGTGTGAACATCGGATCAACACCGAACCTGGAATCAAGCCGATAAGGCAAAAAAGGAGACGCTATTCTCCTGAGAAGATTGAGATCATCCGGGCAGAGGTGAACAAATTGCTGCGGTCGGGCTTCATCAGGGAGATCCATTACACTGAGTGGGTGGCAAACCCAGTAGTGGTCTCCAAGGCGGACGGGAAGTGGAGGATGTGCGTGGATTTCACCGACGTCAACAAGAGTTGCGAGTCGGACCCGTTCCCGCTGCCGCACATTGACCGATTGGTGGACGCTGTGGCCGGCAGCACCATGATGAGTACCATGGATGCTTACTCCGGGTACCACCAGATCTTCCTTGCTAAGGAGGATCAAAAGAAGTCATCATTCATGACAGAAGACGGTGTTTACTGCTACGAGGTTATGCCTTTTGGCTTGAAGAACGCCGGAGCAACATACCAAAGGCTGGTCAACAAGATCTTTAGGGAGTTGATAGGCCATATTATGGAAGTGTATGTTGATGATATGATTGTCAAGTCAATGAATGATGAAGACCATATTCCTTACTTGTCTCGCTGTTTCGAAGTATGCCGTAAATATAAACTCAAACTGAATCCAAACAAGTGTTGCTTCGGGATTCGAAGTGGCAAGTTTCTTGGATATTACGTTTCAGAGAAAGGCATCGAGGTCAATCCGGAGAAAGTCCAAGCTATTGTTGATATGCAGCCTCCAAGAAACAAGCGAGAATTCCAAAGGCTGACTGGCCGACTGGCGGCACTAAGCAGGTTCATTTCAAGATCCACTGATCGGGCTTTACCTTTTTTCAGGACATTAAGAAAGGCCAGCCATCTTGGCTGGACCGAGGAGTGCGATCGGGCATTTTCCGACTTGAAGACTTATTTGAGCACTCCTCCGGTCATGGTGAGCCCGACATGTCATGAACCCTTAGGATTGTATCTGGCCGTGTCAGAAGCCGCAGTTAGCGCAGCGCTGGTAACCATTGGGGATGATATTCATCGGCCCGTTTACTACGTTAGCCATTCCTTGGTACCAGCTGAAACAAGATACACAACCTTGGAGAAGTTCATGTTGGCCTTGCAGAAAGCGATAGCAAAGCTTAAGCATTATTTCGAAGGCCGCAAGGTGTATGTGTATACCGATCAGCCTTTAAAGGCAGTGTTGAGTCAGGCGGATTCAAACGAGAGGTTGGCTAAATGGAAGATCAAAATCAGCTCCATGTACCTGGAATTTGTTCCCCGAAGGGCCATCAAAGCTCAAGTCCTAGCGGACTTCGTGGTCGAAATGACCCGATCGCTTATATTCTTGAATCAAGAGGACGACCGGTGGGTCATATATGTTGATGGATCAACCTTCGGAGGCAAGGGAGCGGGCATCACCCTCACTACACTTCAGGGCGACGTTATCCACTCCGCGGTCAAGTTCTCCTTCTCTGGGACGAACAATGTGGTGGAATACGAAGCCGTACTGTCGGGGATGACCTTAGCTCAAAAGATGGGAGTTGGTAAAGTGCGGATGTTCTCAGACTCCAAGTTGGTGGTCGAACAATTCGCAGGACGATTCGAGACGCATGAGCCAACCATGAAATTATATCTTGCGAAGGTCTTGGAGACAGGGAAGAAATTTCAGGAGTTCTCACTGGATCACGTGCCTAGAGAACAAAACAAGGTGGCCGATGCTTTGGCTATATTGGCCGCAGGCTTACCAGACGTTGGACCAGGCACGGTATCGGTTCATCCAAATTTCTGTGACCGAACAGTCGATCGAGGAGGTGGGAGCCCTATGCCATGAACTCCAGGATCTAAAGATTAACGCCATTAACTCCCCAGAAGATACCACGTGGATGGCCCCTTTCATCAAATATTTGACCAACAGCCATCTACCCGATGATGCATCAGAGGCTAGGAAAATTGAGACTCGGGCGACACGGTATGTGTTCCATGACGGGCACCTATTCAAGAAAAGCTTTGAAGGTCCGCTCCTGCGATGCTTATCCCCTCTGGAGGCTGAAGCCGTCATGATTTATGTTCATGAGGGGATATGCGGAATACATTATGGGGCCCGATCTTTATATCAGTGTGTCGTAAGAGCTGGTTATTTCTGGCCAACGCTCCTTGAGGATGCAAAGAAGTACACGAGACGCTGCGCTGTTTGCCAACACCATTCTCCAATTCCCCAGTTGCCGGGGGCATCTTTATCGATGACCCCACTTCCCTGTCCATTTGACAGATGGGGAATTGATATCATGGGACCGTTCCCACGATCGGTCCAGCAGCGCAAATTTTGCATAGTGGCGGTTGAGTATTACACAAAGTGGATAGAGGATGAAGCAGTTGCCATCATTTCTGAAAAGGTGGTAAAGCATTTCCTATTGAGGATTATCATAAGCCGCTTCGGGGTGCCTCGAGCCTTTGTGTCTGATAATGGACTTCAATTCTGCGGTAAGGCCGTTCGGGATCTTTGCATCAAGTTGGGTATCGCTCAGCACTTCTCATCGGTGGCCCATCCCTAGAACAACGGATTAACGGAAGTCTCCAACAAAGTTATCCTGAAGGGTTTAAAAACCAAGTTGGAGGATTTAGGTGGGAAGTGGCCCGATCACATTTATGAGGTATTATGGGCTTACCGCACCACACCCCGCTCAACGAACCAGGAATCTTCATTTTCTTTAGTATATGGGTCCGAAGCGGTCAGTCCAGTGGAGGTAGCCATAAGATCACCTCGAATAACTCAGTACGACGAACATCTAAATGATGAGCGAAGATCCTTAGACTTGGAGATGATTGAAGAGAAAAGAAACGTCATCTATGCGCGCATGTGTGCTTATCAGAGAACAATGGAGCGGGCTCATAACAAGCGGGTTGTGCCCAGGGAATTCTCAGAAGGCGACCTCGTTCTCAGGAATGTAAGAGTTCAGAGAAATGTGGGGAAGTTGGACAGAAATTGGGAAGGGCCCTATCGGGTCATGAAGAACCTGGGCGCTGGGGCTTATAAGCTTGAGAATCTAGAAGGAGGTGAGATCCCCCGAACTTGGAATGTTATGAACTTGAGGCGTTATTTTATATAAAGCATTTGACGCATTTGGTAGCTCTGAACTTTAAAACGTTTCTTATGCTTGAAATAAGTTACAATGAATGCAATACAAAGTATTTCTAGCTAAGTGAGTGACCGATCTTGGAGTTGGAGTTTCTGGACGAGTTTGGACTGGTGACTGTAGCAATCATCCATAAGGCTCCCAAGTAGTGTGACCGCTCTGANACACGACTCACCATAAATTACAGAATGAGTTCAAAATCAACCTCATTTTACATAATATCCCCACCAAAAATTGATAATTTTGGATTGTGGCATTATCCAATTTGGATATGGCTTCTTTTATTAATTGTCATTAAGGGAGAATTTATGATGGTTTTTAATTAATATCACTTAAAAATCAAAATCAGCTTCTCCCGTTTATTTTATTTTCATAATACATTTCAATAATGTCTAAACAATTTTTTTAAAAAAAATTAACAAGTATTTTTAATTCGCAATAATATAGTATATCGATTCCAATTTGCTGCTTTCTCAAATTCAACTTGTTGTAATTGTAGTCGGTGGGTATCTTGGAGTGATAATAGGGGAGATATTTTCGCAGTTCCACTCAATAAATTTTATAAGAATATTGTTATATAATTAGGGCTATGACTTACATTTAATTTAAAATTTTGGATGGGAGAGAAAGCGTAAAAATAAATTCAACTATTTTTTCAAGTCGATTGATTTGTGGCTTATGCCCAGTGTATTGTTTGGAGAAAATAATGTCTCCCCAAACTTGATTATTTTGGTAAATTTGATATCCAAAAGTTTTTTTTGGTATTTGTAGTCCTCAAAATTTAAATTTTTTTCACTATTCATAACCTAAGTTTTTAAAATTGGGCAAATTTGATCGACAAAATTCATAATTAATCCTCAAATTTTGAATAATACAAAACTAGTACCATAGTTTACATGCATTCTTAGTGGCGTTCCGCAAAGTTTATTAATTTACCAAATTTAGTTATCTCAATTTTAATTGTGTCACTTGACGTCATTACTATATTATTTCATTAGGGTCAGGTTCGTCTATACTCGGCTTCTTTTGGGTTGAATAGTGATACATTTTATTAGTAGAGAAATGATCGATTGAAATGGTTAAACGACTTATCCGAGTTAAAAAATTGGAAATGAGTTAAATAATTATTGCTCTAGATTAATAATATACTTCATTTTGTAATTCTGATATAGATCTGATATACCGGTGTAGGGTGCTCATACAATATACCATATGGTACCGATTTTTAAAATATCTATGACTTTATTTTTATGATTTTTAATAAGATTTTATTAATAGAAAACAATATAAAACAACATGTAACAGTCCGGTTTTTGTTAATGAAAAATCTAAACGAAAATAATTAACCAAACAAGTTACGACCGGCAAAATCGATAAACTCATGGTTTTCCCATCCATATGTTAATGCATAAAATTCACTAATAGATAGTCACGGTTCAGATTCGGGCCGTTTCCTCTTGGTCGACAGTTGAACATGACTGACGAAATCTATCAACGAACGACAACGACCGGTAATGCTTATTGGTGATCATCATACAAATGTTGCGTTGCGGTCGTCATTTGGTCGACATCTCCTCCACACTTAACCAATTTATGGATGGTGGATGGTGATTAATAATGGTTGCACCTCATAGCGGAACCACCAAGACTTTTGAATATCTAAAAAATAATATTTTTGGTCTCGATGAACCATGTAAGATCTAGGAATAAAGTAAATACTCATTCTTCCTATAAATAGTGGAGAAATGTGGAAGGGACAAGCTAAAATAAGTGAAGAAAAAAAAAGTGGTGTTAAATTATCGTGCTTAGTTTTATGCTATTTCTTTTATTACTTTTGAGAAAAATCTTTAGGGTTTGGTGTCCCCTTGAGTTTTTCTCTCGAATTTTGAGTTTCCTATGTGTTATTACGACTATCGATTACTTGCAATTCTCACAAAACAAAAAGTATAAATTTTATGGATAAATCTTTCTGCTAGTAACAAATATGGATCCAAAAAAATGGTTTTATATTTTGAATGATTTGACCGAAAACTAAGACCCAACCGTATAACCCGGTATCGGGCGTTAATGAAAAAAATTACGATATCGCATGGTATTTCAAGTTCCGACCGGTATGAAATCATTGATTATGAATGATTAGAGTTTTTTATTTTTCCTTCTAATTTAATCAAAGAAACATTGAGGATCATAATTATCTCTAAGTCCAAACCGTAAGGAGTACTAAAGGCATTAAGGATCAAATTTTTCATATTTAGAAAACTACGTATACCAAATGTGCATTTGTTATCTTTGAAAAATTTGAATTGTCAAATTTGAAAATATTGGGACCAAATTTGTCATATACATTAGACATTGATATGAAATTGTGGGAACCAAATTTACGTGTCCGAATTTGCTTGTTTATAACATGAAAAAACCAATCTAAACACATTATCCGATTATAATAGTATGTAGAAATTCAAATTGAATGAATCGCACTTTTTTACTTTTAAACTTGGATGTAGTAAAACCCATCATCCCAAGGTTGCATTCTTATTGTTAAAAATACATGTTGATAAAGAATTTTAAATCTCCTAATTTATAACATGGGTTATGTCATTAATAATTGAATTATCCTAATATTTATTTACAGAAAATGGCTGCTTTGGTCCCCAAATTTTGTTGATTTTGGCAAATTTGATCCCCAAATTATTTTTTGGCGTATAGAGTCCCAAAACTTCAATTAATTGGCAATATTCATCCCCATAGTTTGTAAAATTTGGCAAATTCAATCCCCAAAGTTCATAATTAGTCCCCAAAGTTTAAAAAATGCAAAACAAGTCCTCATTATTTACGTTTGGTGGCAAAACTAGTCCCCAAATTTGGGGAATTTGGCGAAATTGGTCCCTAAATTATTTAACGGCCGTTAGGGTTTACGTTTTTCAAAACGTTGAGGAACACCGTTGCAAAATTATTTAACGACCGTAATTGTCATATTTCAAAACGTTGAGAATCTCTAACACCGTTAGNTTAATTGGCAATATTCATCCTCATAATTTGTAAAATTTGGCAAATTCAATCCCCAAAGTTCATAATTAGTTCCCAAAGTTTAAAAAATGCAAAACAAGTCTTCATTATTTACGTTTGGTGGCAAAGTTAGTCTCCAAATTTGGGGAATTTGACGAAATTGGTCCCTAAATTATTTAACGGCCGTTAGGGTTTACGTTTTTCAAAACGTTGAGGAACACCGTTGCAAAATTATTTAACGACCGTAATTGTCATATTTCAAAACGTTGAGAATCTCTAACACCGTTAGAGACCTTTTTTGCCAAAACTCTAGAATTATGATGATCAAATACGCCATTGTTTTTGTTTGGGGACTAACATTGCCGAAATTGAAGAGTTTTGGGACTAATATTGCCAATTTTGATAAATAATTGAGACTAGTTTTACCAAACCATACAAAATTCGAGGATTTGTTTTGCTATTCTAAAACTTTGGGGTTCAAAATTGTCATTAATGATGGGGACTAAATTTGTCATTATGCCTAAACAATAAAGACTATATTTGGGGATCGAAGATAATCCACTAACTCTTTGGTGGGCTCACTTTGCAATTTCTTGTTTTTTGGAGTTAGGGAGTTGGTGAGATTTTGACAACACCTTCTAGAAGGTGGGCCCAGTTTGAAAATCTTCTAGAAGCCCGTTCACTTCGCCCACCCAACTTTGTTTTATTTGTATTTCTTTTTTTATAGTAATTTTATTGACATTCTTTTATTCCAAAATCTGGATCATTCATATTTAATTTACGTTTTAATTTAAAAATAAATTGAGATAAATGTAATTATCTCATTATTATGTTACTAATGAAGCCTTGAAATAATGTGTTAATTATTTTTAAAATTATATTAATGAATTAAATAAATCACACGCTTTTTTGACCTTATATTGTTGTTTCAAAACCCAATTATTATCTATAGTTTATTTGTGTGACTGCTTACGTGGTACTTACCTACTTCGACGATAGATCCAATTAATCATAGAAAATTATACATTTTATTTTTAAAAATGATTTATTTTCGTATTTCTTTCAACTAAAATACATGATTTGTTAGTCGATTCATCTAATAGGTGAAAACTTAAGATTTTTCATGATTCGTCTCATAAGCATATCGAATGAAGACCCAACAGATGTAGATTCTATGATTTTCAATCGAATATTTGTCAGGATTCGATCATATGTATTTATGATTAGTCATGTATTTAGCAAAAGTACATGATTTGTTGGTACTACGATTCATCTAATAGGAGAAAACATAAGATTTTTTAGGATTCATCTAAGAATTGTATTCAATGAAGACCATAGGATTCTTAATCGAATATAAGTCATGATTCGATCATATGTACATATGATGGATCAACAATAGTATGATCGAATCCAACCCATGCACATCTCTAGATTTAAACCCGTATTATAAAACCCGAGAATGCAAAATAAGGGAATATTATAAGGACAACAATTTGATTAGATTTTGAAAAAAATAATATTTTTTGTTGAGTTTGAGGTCAACCACTAAATCATGAAATATAATATCATACATAAGACAAATAAAAATTTTCAAATAATAAAAATCTTATATTATTATCAAATCAAAATTCAAAAGTGGGTTGAAAATTGAATAAACCATTTTCTCAATTCCAACTATTAAAATGAATTCAAAATACTATAAGCAATAATATTTAATTATAAATTTAAATGAAAAAACATTTAGTTAGATCATATTTTTACAGAATTTTTAAAATCATATTTCTATACAAATTTACTTCTTATAAATTAAGCTACTTAAACTTAATTTTTATATAAATTTGAAATATGTAAGATAAAATCTAAATTTAAATATATATTGTCTTGAATTAATACTCATTATTNAAACTTAAATTAATTGGCAATATTCATCCCCATAGTTTGTAAAATTTGGCAAATTCAATCCCCAAAGTTCATAATTAGTCCCCAAAGTTTAAAAAATGCAAAACAAGTCCTCATTATTTACGTTTGGTGGCAAAACTAGTCCCCAAATTTGGGGAATTTGGCGAAATTGGTCCCTAAATTATTTAACTGCCGTTAAGGTTTACGTTTTTCAAAACGTTGAGGAACACCGTTGCAAAATTATTTAACGACCGTAATTGTCATATTTCAAAATGTTGAGAATCTCTAACACCGTAAGGGACCTTTTTTGCCAAAACTCTTGAATTATGAGGATCAAATACGCCATTGTTTTTGTTTGGAGACTAACATTGCCGAGATTGAAGAGTTTGGGGACTAATATTGCCAATTTTGATAAACAATGGGGACTAGTTTTGCCAAACTATACAAAAGTCGGGGACCTGTTTTGCTATTCTAAAACTTTGGGGTTCAAAATTACCAAAATTTTAAAATGATAGAGACTCAATTTGCCATTATACCTAAACAATGGGGACTATATTTGCGCATCGCCCATTTATTTATTATCGAGTATATAATGTTTAGCCCTTTTATTACCAGGGCTAGCTAATACATAACGGTTATGTAAGCAAGCTTCATATTTCAAAGTTCAAAGTCAAACGCTACCAATGATAGATGAGCTGTAGCCTTGATCATAATACTTACTCCACAGCATGATCTCGCCATAGTTCTGAGAACTCGAGATCGCCGGAAGAATCTGACTGGTAAGCACATCAGAAGGTATAAACCCACTCCCGGCAGCATCTTCCGACGCCGGCAACCCAAGAAAGAGCTGATTTGTAGGGACAGAAGTCCACTGGTTCCAACTGTTGACGACGGCATCAACGCCAGATGTGTAATCACAAGAAGGATTGTTGTAGAATTGAACCCAAATTGAGGTGAAAACACCAGTCTGAATAGCTTGCCCTAGATAAGCATCAGGGTAAGGGCACTGTGGAGCTGCAGACAAGTAAATGTTTTGGTTGTAATTGATGAGATCTTGAGCAAGCACGTCCCAATACTGTGTTGTTCCCCCTTCTATGTCGAAGTCAATTCCATCAAGAATTGCTGATCCAAGAGGACGAGAATCCGAACTTCCACCCAAGAAGTTGTTCCATAGATAATCGGCCACTTGTTGCGCATCGTCCGGTGAAGAAAGGTAGTAACTTCCAGATCCACCGCCAATGGAAAGTAATACCTATAAATTGTTGAGTGATGCTGTGATCACACTTCAGGCGCTGATTCTTCCAGGTCAGGTTGAGGATCTCATTCTTGATCTTGAAGAATTGAATAACATCGAAAAAGCATGGAATTCCAGAAAATAGAGGCCTTGGAAGACGAGAGGCAGAGGGCATGCTGGAAGTGGAAACTTATCCCTGTGCTTTCGTATTCATGGCAAGTTTTTGGGAACATCTTCTGGTTCAGCTGCATGTTTCTATTATTATGTAAGTGAGCTGTGCTCACATGCTTTTAAGACGCGTTTTATTTCTTTAAGACTGTGTGGCTGCTGTGCATCATACATGATAGACAAGCTTTAGATCATTTTATGTTGCTCTGGTTTCATTTCAAGTTGTGTTCAATTTAATGCCCAAGTCCTGCTGCTGTTGTCAACACTCATAACTGATACGAAAGAACAAACATCTCATATATAATCAAGCCAAGCCATGCAAACAAAACCCGGACAAAACAATTAAACAAGTTTTCTCCTACATACAAAACTCAACTACATCCAATCTCTTCATAAATTACACATTCATTCTTAGATAAGTAGCATTAATCATATCCAATATCTTGATAATTTTGAAATAATTTCTCAAGTTTTGTTAATTCTTCTATTTTATATCCAACATTAAATCATTGCCATTATGACAAAATACGAACCCTTTATGGTTTTATACATTCGATGGAAACGAGCAAAAAGAAATGTTAATTTGACGACAATACATTTATATTCTGCGACTGACATGAGGAGATGTCGTTACTAAGGAAATTGCACCCTCCTGAGGAGGGATCACAGTGGCCAGCCAAGTTAAGAACTGGAGTTTGTGCATTGCCGAAGGTTGTGAGGAAGGTGAGGATGACGATGCCATAGTTTCCAGTGTTACAGGTGTCCGCGAGGCTGCCCTCATTTCCATTTTGGCCCCAGTAAACGGAGATCTGACCGGCGTTTGAAAGGGTTAAAAGGAGAGCATTGCAAATGCTGAACCTCTGAAATAGCTAGCCATTTTCAGGGTTTTTTGGTGATTAGTTTATGGATATTTTAGTGGTATTTAAAGTTAATATTTGAAGTAATTAATGTTAAATATTTTTTCTGNCAGTCATTTAGGCCCTGTTCGAAAACATGCTAATGCTGAAGACGAAGAGCGAAACAAGCATCCGAAACCTGAAGTATGCTCTCTCGTCTCAGTAATTCATGATTAACCAATCTGAACTGTCATTTGAACTGATGCAGGACTCTGTGTACTATCACCCTACTCTTAATCCTTCTGGTGCTCCTCCTCCTGGAAAGCCTCAAATGTTAAAATCATCAGTCGGTATGTTCATTAAATCTCTGTATTTTGCTTCAAGATTATTTCTCATTTCCTCGTCGATTTCAGGACAAAGGATACCTTTACCAGAAGCCTCATCGAGTAATGCCGTGACTGAATCAGAGGATGGAACTTCGTTTGTTCCCCCTACCGGATTAGACTCTGTAGATGGCTTCGTTTTGCCAGAATCTCTGCCATTGCCACCCCCGCCTATCCTTCCTTCTAATGCAGTTACTGCAACGGGATTACCGCCTCCGCCACCTCCTCCTCCTGGTCCACCCCCGAAAGAATTGCTTGCTTTTCATCCACCGTTTCCTCGACCCCCAACATTCTACCAGTCTATGCAACCACTTCACCCTGGTGTAACTGGAACCGAGGAACCTCCGAATCCCGATGAATCGTCATCTAGAGATTTTGCTCAGGTATAAACAACTCAGCTCATTTCACTTAATATTTGCTGAGCTTGATTTGGATTGGCTTATTGTAGGTGCCGAATCTCCCTCCTCCACCACCAGTCGAATCACCTGCAAATACGCATCTTAATGGATCATCTTCGGAGAAAACTAGCCAGCTTCATACAGATGATAAGGATGTTATAAAAGCCCCTCTGCCACCACCAATCCCGGGAAGTGCCGTGGTTTTGAATATGCCACCTGATCTACTTCCTCATGGTATTCCCCGATTCCCACCACCGCCACCTCCTCCTACAGAAATGCACCCTCATATATTTGCTCCTGGGATAGCAGGCCAATCTATGCACCCTGGAGTAATGGTACCTGTATTTATGAGACCACCTTTTGGTCCTCCTCCTGGTTATCTTATTAGACCACCATTACCTCCTGGTCCACCACCACCTTTTCACCAAGATGAACTCATGATTAGACCACCTCCGATTCCTCCGAAACCATCGTATGTTAAGTCAGCCGCACCTACTGTCATAAAAAGGCCTCTAGCTCAGCATACTCCAGAATTAACAGCCATGGTAAGTTTTGTTCTGTTTACCATCAAAATGTTGCACTGTCTTGAATTGCTCTTATTGCAGGTTCCGGCTTCTGTACGAGTAAGACGAGAATCCGCATTACCGAAATCAAAGCCAAAGACATCATCAATCACTTTACCTGCAAGCCAATCTTCAACAGTTTCATCTTCTTCTATTCGCCAAGAACCAGCAGGTTCGTCCTCGACTCAGAAACCACCAAGCATCGATGATTCATACATGGCGTTCCTGAAAGACATGAAAGCACTCGGTGCTCTTGATAGCTGAAAGAATTAACGAAGTGTAATGAGGTTTATTTGAACTGAACTTTTTTAATATTGCTCCCCAATGGCAGTTTTTGCCTTCATCCTGTATGCTGCATGTATGGAACCAGGGTAATGTTTAAACATTAACAGGCTCTGTACTTGACAATGACGTTTTAGCAACAAAAGCAATCAATTTCCAAGCCATGGCAATTTAATAATCGATCAAAAGCAATCAAAAGTTCAAAACCAATCATCCAATAGAAAAAAAACGCATAATTACAAGTAATTTCATTCTTGTTTAAAACAAAAAATGAGAAGCTGCAATACCCAAGACAAATTTTGCCATATCATTGAGTGAGGATACTTAAAATAGCCATCCAGGTTCATGAATGAAGAGAACCAAAAGCTCTTAATCATCTTCTGTATCAAAATCCTTCACCTTGACATCAGCATCTTCTCCGTACTGAATGCAACAATCGATTTGCGACAAAACATACTGGATACTGGATAAATCATGTACAAAATATATCAGTCAAACTAAAAGACTCTTATCTGACAAGATATAATTATTGCAAATATATTATCATTCCAGGAATTGTAGTTTTATGAACAAGTTTATGCACAAAACCAAATATGGGGGGATATTAGAAAAACAGTTAGAAGCCACAATCAAAGGAAGATAAGGAAATGATTTGAGGTAGTTATGTCAATGAATAGAAATATACAAAACTTCACTAAAAGCAGTCACCTTTTCTCTTTTCTCAGGTCAAGAGGCAGGAAGCTAACCATGCTGTATTGATCCACCTAACCATACAAAAAGCTATAGGTATGAACATTGTATTGATTAACCATCACAAAAATATTAAATGAGGGGAGAAACGTACCAGATCAATCAAGGTTTTATTGAGTTTCCAAAATTGAGGTGCCATTCGTTGGTTCAATTCTGCTAACAGTGTCTGAGATTCTGGGTTCAAGTAACTAAGATGGCAGTGAAGCACATTATTAGACAAACCCATCATCCAAGATGCTGTAAAATATTCTTTAGAGTTATGAGAACTCACTTCTCAATATCTTTCTTGTTTGACACTAGGTCCATTTTCGAGAGAATATTAACATGAGGTAGCTCGAGCTGAACCATTGCAGAAAGTGAAGCCATGCAACCACTTATAAACTTCGTCACATCGGTTAGAAACTAAACAGCGAGTGGGAAAGGGAAAAACTTCAAACTCAAAGGTATGAAAAAAATAAAAAATAAACTAGAATACAATGACAAACCTGTGAGTCAAGTATGTATACAACACACACATTGAAATTTTTGCGCCTCAAATGCTCAACAAAGTTCTTAAGCACGGGAACATGGGAAAAGAGCTCTATTTGGCCTACATATAACATCAGAGAATTGACTATTCAGAAAAAAAACATCAGGAGATACAGAATGAGCACAGAGTAAATAACGGCATTGAATCAAAAAAGAACTCTTGGCAGCGGTTCACAGCCTTTCACTTGAGTTCATTATGCATTTGTACTTAGAAGAGGAAAATAAAAGGTAGAAGCTACCATTAGTTTTTTTATCGGCCAATGTCAAATGCTAATGTTATAAGCAACTCATAGATGGATTTGTAACCATAAACAAAAGGGTACAGGGAAAATTATATGTACCTGGGCAGTCAAAAATTAAGTAATCATCATCCAGGTAGTTATCCAATTCTTCGGTCAGCCAATCATCCAAATTTTCTTCAAGATGTCTGTAAACTACGTTAAGAATACAAAGCTCAAGACTAGAAACAAAAGTTCAATAATTTGAATTTAGTTTTCAGCAGCATAAAGCTCAATATGAAATCGTGCTAATAAAGGATACTCCATGCAATAAACAAGGCCCCCATTGGGACCTAATCCAAGTTCCTCCATCACATCATCCAGAGTAATGAGGTCCCTAATATCTGCAAATGAAAATTGATATAGAAAAATAATAACTTAGAGCAAAGGAAAACCCTGCCAAATGAATCAGAAATGAGTTGGTTGATGCTCTCACCCATGGCAACATGGTAGTTGAAATTTTCTGCAGCAGGATCCAAGTTTACAATATGTATTGAGCGGCCAATAGTTTCACAATGCTGAGACAAGCTAGAACAGTACGTAGACTGCACTAAACATTAAAATTATGTGTTGTTAATCTGCATCAAGAAAGATACAAGAAAAACGACTTCTCTATCTCAAGAACCAATTTTAAATATAAAATTCAACTTTACCTTCCCTACCAGCAGGTCCAATGACCAGTTGCGCATAGCCCATTATTCTCTTTCGTCACAAATTTCTCAATTTCTTTTGAGTATATGAAGTTTCAACGGCAGAATCCTAAAAGACAACACTAAGAGCAGAGTTTAAGCACAGAAACTAATGTGTATGTTGCCCCCACACAGAAGCAGCTAGAAACAATCAAACAGAATCAAGGAAGCCAATATAACAATGCCAACAATACGAGTATTGTTGCTTCAAAACTGAGTATCAAGATCAAATGAATACCGAAAACCTGCACTTTAAGAAATTTTTCTTCATACAAAAAACTAGAAAAATTCTTCGAGAAAGACGAGTATCCTTCCAAAAACCCCTAATCCGGTAGGAACAAACATTTATGAAGAGATTCGCAACATGAACAACAAAAATTAAAATATTCAAATGACGAAAACCTCAAGGAACAGAACAGTGAATAATCATGTAAACTTTGCATAA
>RWGZ01000045.1:0-21852 GCA_009725065.1 Utricularia reniformis
AAAAAGCTTGCCATGGGACTTATAAAGAACCAGGGCAACGCCGCCAAAGTCAAAATATTTTACAGGGACGGATTCAAGAGTGGTCTTTTAGCTCAATTAATATCCTCTAACTTATTAAGCCCAGCAATATTCTAAGTTAGGTTAAGAGGACCAAACGATCTAGGTTCAGCGTGAACCCCGATCTTACACTTAGCAGAAAAAATTCATTAAAGTGGTGAAGTTTACAAAACCAGAACACAAAAAGGAAGGGACTTAAATTTGGAAATCTAATCTACTTCACCTTCCTCCTTGTCTGCTTCACTAGATTTCTCTGCGATCAACGCCTTAAGATCCTCTATTTTCTTCTCCATCTCTTCAATTATCTCGTTGACCGATTTCTCTATCAGGTAAAAAATAGGATAGTTTGGATCATTTTCCAGTGGGGGCTCGTCTAGTTCGGGATCTCTCGGAAGTTTTCATCCTTGGTTAGGGGGTCAATCGTCTCCCAACGCTCATCTTCGGGATCCAGACCAAACTTGTTAATCATCTGGTCCTTCATGTTGTCCATATATTGGGAGACGTTCTATCCATAAACGTTTGCCGCTAAGGCAAACATCAGCGGTGAGCGGGCAAAACCCAGAAGGGCTTCCCGGACCGCTTCCTTAGTTGCTTCTTTTCCCTTAAGCAACTCTTCCTTCAAGACATATTTTTCCTCCTGGGACCGAAGGAGAAGTCTGTTGCTCTTATCAGATAGTTCCTGAATCTAACGCTCCAAATCCAAAACATGGGCCGTTGCGGAGTCAGCAGTTTTTGGGCATCTCCCGCTTTGAAGGTAGCTATTGAAAGTTCAGTGCCCGCCCCTAGCAGCTCTCTGTTCAAACGGTCCCGATCAGCCCGGACCGATTCCAGCTCTTGTTGTTTAATCTCAACTTGCCGATGAGCTAAGGCAAGTTGACTTTCCATGTCTTCAGAAGCCGAAGCGATGTTTCGGCTTAGCTGGACTGCAGAGGCAAGGTCCAAGGCCCTTCTATGTGTCTGCAAGAAGCGATCTTTATCAGAACGGAAACTCAACTAGATGGCGAAAGGTGAAGTTAACTTACCATAGCCTGGGATTCTAGATAGGCTAGCACCAGACCGGAGATTGCGCCGTCAATACCGGGTTTGTTCTTTCTCCCCAAAAGGCGGAATTCCTCTAGTACGTCTTCTTTAAAAGAAGATGGGGTCCTTTTTGGCCCTCGAGCCTTCGAAACGGAGGATACCATCTCCTGGATAGTCTCCCGAATGGATTCCGGCCTCGATGACGAGGGGATCGATCTCTCCTCAATGGTGACCCCTTTCACCGAGATCGGGGCTGCGGGCCTACTCACTGGCCATCGGAGCGATTTGCATTGCTTCGGAGCATCATCTTTGGGGGCCTCGCTTGCTCTTTGTTGGAGGGATAGGAGGCCTCGACACTTCGTCCCCCCAAGCTGGAGTATGGAGGGACATCCACCACCCGCATCGACCCCTGCAGCAACAACCGCACGACGTTAAGATCCAGGGGAGAGTTATTTCCAATCTTGTACATAGCGGAAAGGCCTAACGAGCGAATTCTTTTGAAATCACTTCGTCCACCTCCTCCATTGAGGGACCGGGCCTCTGGCTGCTGGAACTTCCCGCAGATCATGAAGACCCAGTGGCATTGAATGTTGGCCTAGAGGACTGCAGCTGGGCCTCCTTCTTGGCCTTTGCAGCAGCAGCTAGCGCAACAAATCGGCTTCCAGACATTGTATTTGTGGAATCTGCAAAAGAAGAATAATATGAATCAAGAGATATGAACAAAAGGAAGCCAAAGTCATACCCGATCCTTCTGACCCGGATGAGTCCGAGCTAGAGAATATTCCCTTCGGGGCAGGGGCACCGGTCCTGCCCGCTACCACTATCTCTAGCAGCTTCTTCTCCCGAAGTATGTCTATTCGTTTCAGACGTCTTTCTGGATGAGGAAGCATTGCCAAGGTATGGCAATATCCTGGCGGGTTGGGTTGAACCGGGTTCGGTCCAACTTCCTGATATCAGGATGAGTGGTTACGAAGGTGACCTTCAACAGTTCTTCCCTCGGAATGTCTATCTAGACATAGCAAGACTCCCATTCGTGAAGGGAGTCTACCTTGTCAACGATAATACAGTCCTTCTTTCAGGTTGCTATAAAATGCAACCTGCGATTCCCTCACAACCTCCTTCCCCTTCGGGATCCCACCAAAAATAGGTTGAAAAAATCTTTCATGGTTGGATCTACCCCCTGTCTATGGCAATTAAAGATAAAAGCGACTATATAGACATAACTGCCCGGAAAAAGAGTGAAGGTTGGGCAGTGAATCTCCCAAAGTAAGGCCGCGACGAAAGGATGAAGCGGAAATCGCAGGCCGGACCTCAGGGAGGCATTGCTAACGGGTAAGGCGTTAGCGGGAAAGTTAATCTCAGCGGGAAGGAAGCAGGGAACGTCTTCCTTCCCCCTCCTGATGGGATAATTGGAAGGGATCGAGAATTTCACACGAAGTTCTTCGATGTCAATCTCTGAAACAAGTGGATACCTAGCCCTATGGGGTGCCATGGATGGTTACCTTAACATTTGCAAAGAAATTGGATTTTGAAGACAATTGAACGAAATCGCCACAGAGTTCTAGGGCTTAGAGATTTTTTCACGAACAACAACGATTGTTGCAAAATACCGAAATCCCAGATTTTATAGTCTCACATTGGCCACTCACAGAGTGACATGTCACTGCTGCAGGTGGTTGAAGTCTGACAACATGTTCCTCTTTCGGAATACGGAAAGACGCAAACTACTATTAGAGCTCTGAATTACACTTTTGCCCATAGCCGTTTCAAATTTCAAATTTGAAATCTAACGTTATGAAATTTCTTAAGTACATGATCGGTCCCCAAGGACGCTGTCACATCCCGTTCGGGTCGGTCCTCTGTGGTTCCATCAGACACTTCTGCCTCAAACACTGTCAATCAGATGGTCGAACTCAGATCACGATCATGATGGCGACAAAGTTCGAGAGCTAGTGATGAGACCTTGGGAACATTGTACCCGAACTAGGTTTGACCCAAACTTTGTCAGGCCAGCCCAAGTGACATAAGCCCATTCTTATCGATCGAGGACCGAACCCCAGAGTCATCCTTTTTTCCCCTCATCGGGACCGATCGGTCCATATCACACAGACTATGCTTTGGGCAATCCACGTTTCTCAACGTGTGGCAACAACCTCTGACAATCTTGTCAGAGGCGTGTCTGACAAAGTCGTACCAACCTCCTTCCGGTCGGGAGACAACCGGTTAGTAGTGCCGAAAGGCCTGGCGGCACGCAACCATATTGAGTCATGCCCGGTAGCTTTCCCGCCCGACATGGGCCGACCTAGCCATATTGGACAAGCACAAAACGACACTCTAGTATTCATACAACTGGGGGGGCGTATAAAAGGAACACTTGGGAAATAGAAGAAATGATCTTTTTCGGCTCTTGATGTATTTTCCATTAGCTCTTCCCCTCCCTTGTGATCTCTAAATCAACCATGGCATCTATAATGAACAGTTTGATTAGTGGATCGACTAAGGGCATTTCTAACTCTTAGTCAAGTGGTTTTTTCCCCATCTTTTAGGGGTTTTCCACTCTAAATTTGACGTGTCCTTTTCTGTTTGATTCATATTCGTTTTCCCCATACTAAACAAATTAAAAGCGAGTTCGTCTTGTAACGAACCGGACGACCGTTGACACTCCCGGTTTTCAGACCACATCAATTATTAAATGGCATTATAGAGTTTCCTTTGGTTAATATTGTGAATAAAAGCAAAGCTAGGTGGCATGAGTTCTGGTGTGTAATGCGACATTCAGAATTGAGATGCATATGAATAACTAACTCTATATCATACATTGTTAGGCAAAATATATCATATGAAAACCACCTAACCCTATCATTTATACTACAACTAAATGGCGCATTTGGTATACAAAATATACCACATGTCTATTTTTGTCATTTTTGGTTTCGGTATACCCATCATCATGTCTTCAGAATAAACATAGCAATAGTACAAGATTAGCACGGCTAAAAATCATTTAGTATGCTAATTACTTAACCTTGTCATCCATTTTTGTCTTCTCAATGGTACAACAATGAAGAACATAGATGGGATTAGATATGGCAATGGTTAGGGTTTGGGTCGGGTTTTGGTCAAACCACGCCAGCTCATTACTTTAACTTCAAATGCATTTCCGACCCAAAACCACAGAGGGTTTGAATATTCAAACTCTTGCCATACCCTTATGAATGTCCGCCGACTACGAATAATCCAACCTATGTAAAATTTCAAATAATAAATAATATAAATGATTTTTTTACTTTTTTACACAATGTTTTTTGAAAATTTCTAAAATATTTAAAATAGAAGTAATAAATATTTTAAAATTTAATGTTTTATTAATGATTTATATTTATAAACATATCGAAACTTAAAAGATGTAAATAACATATAAAACTTTAAAATAGTACAAAAATTGTTATATCAGTCAACTCCAAACTCTAAAAGTTTGTAATATATTCTCTAATATTTATAATTGCATATGTTTTAATATCAATAAATGCATGAGGTTGACTAATCTTTTTATAAACATCTTGACAATTTTATCCGATAAAAAATATGCTTAGTTTTGCACGTCGAAATAAACTTACAAAAGTTAGATTATTAAAAAATTGAATAAAGGTACATGAACTTGATAATAATGGATTCACAATCGAACTTTAACAAAACATTAAACAGTTTGAACATGGCATTATAAAAAATCTTCGAGGATCAATCCTTACCATAAAAGTCCATCATGAACCAAACATCCCTAATGGCAATGATATTGAGACACTCACAGCTTGATATTGCATTCGTAGAGAGTTCTTATTTCGTCACCATGGTTTTTTCAACTTTTTCCGGGTTTCGCGCGTAAAATGCCTTGCACCTCAGCCTCACATTCCGGCTAAGTATTGCAATCTTATATGATTGTTACTATTTACTATAAAATAATTGCGACATGTATTGCAATTTTACCATCTGATAAACTAATACAATTCACAAAAACACAACATTATTGTGTACTTTTTATTTATAATCTCGTAATAATTTAATTTTAAAATAAAAAAAATTTGATTTCAGACTAGATCAATAATATAACGAATTTGAAGAAATTAAATTGTTTGAATTGAAAACTAAATTATAGTTTATAAGAAAAATTGAAAAACTATTGTTTCTTTTTAAAAATGTTTATTAAATGACATTATAGAGTTTCCTTTATTTAATATTGTACATAAAAGCTATGTGGCATGAATTCTGGTGTGTCATGCGACATTCAAAATTGAGATGAATATGAATAACTAACTCTATATAATACAATGTTTGGACAAAATATATCATATGAAAACCACCCAACCTTTTCATTTATACTACAACTAATGGCGCTTTAGGTATACAAAATATACCACAAGTGCATTTTTGCCATTTTTGGTTTCGGTGTACCAATCATCATGTCTTCAGAATAAACAAATCAATGGTGCAAGATTAGGATGAATAAAAATCATTTATTATGCTGATGACTTAACCTTCTCATCACTTTTTGTCTTCTCTATTAAGTGTGGAGATCGGTATTGTTATCGATCAGTCACACTTGGATGTTAATCGACAATGTGGTCGATCGTGACACACATGGAATATGGGATGGTCGGCATTGGTACCGATCGGTTGGGGACCGAAGTATGCAATACCGAAGGTGACAAAGGGACCGAAGAAATCGGTAGATGACCGAAGCATGTTATCCGAAGATATGAGATTGAGTCAATCGATCGAGAATCGAACTGAGATATGGCCGGACCCACTGGTCTATGATATCGGCAGTTATGGAAGGAGATATTGAAGGAAACAAGATCATATCAAATCAGTATATATGGACGCATATATATGATTTGATCATGGATAATCATATATGGAGATATGATCAAATATTAGGAATATTTGTTAATTATCTTAATTATCTCAACAACTTCATCTATATAAAGAGGTTTTAGGATTCATTGTCATTAACTTCAATACTCTTGTATTCCAAATTTTTTCCTTCATATGTGTGTGTTGTAATCTTCTCAAGTGATAGTGAAATTGGCCGTTTCTGAAGGTCTTGTGATTTTCCCATTCCTGGTTACCAGGTTAAATTTCTTGTGTCGTTGTTTTCTTTTTGCTTTTATTCAAAGGTTCTACTTAATCTATCGAGTTTGTTCGCACACGTGTTTAATCTCCAACAATTGGTGGTGGCTGTGGGGTGGTAGTGGTACAATCAACGATGGATGACGAAAAGGGAAGCCTAATGATGTTTGATGGATCTGATTTTGCCTATTGGAAAATGCAAATCCATAACACCCTTTTTCGGAATGATCTAGGGAAAGCATTAGAAGAAAAGAAGCCAGCAAAGATGGAGGATGCGGATTGACAGAAATTGGATCGCAAGGCGCTGGTGATCGTTCAATTATCGTTGTTGAAGAACATAGCGTTTAACTACAACAAACATACGACGACGTATGGTATGATGAAGGCGCTATGCGATATGTACGAGCGGTCTTCATCGAAAAATCATGTCCTCAGGGAATGCAAGGAGCCGAAGAAGGAGGAGAATTCAACATCGGTAGAACCTGAATTTGACGATACACTTGTACTATGTCTCGAGAGTCCAGTGGAGTCATGGGTGGTTGACACTGGTGCATCTTTTAACTTCTGTTTTAATCAGAAGTTGTTTAAGTCTTTCAGAGTAGAGAATTTCGGAAAGGTTTATCTTGCCGATGGGAAGTTCCTGGAGATCACCGGTCGGGATGATATACCGATCCGATCCTCAAATGATTACTGTTGGACCTTGGAGGATGTGACGTATATACTCGGAATAAGTAAGAACCTGATATCGGTCGGACAGTTGGATTCCAAGGGGTACCGAACGTCTTTCGGGAGCGATCGGTGGAAAGTGACCAATGGAGCTTTGGTCGTCGCTAAGGGAATTAAGTCTGGGACTTTGTACGTGGAGAGACCGATCGGGTCAAATGGGGACCGATCATCTCTCACTACACTTGAGACTGATCGGTCAAATGGGGACTGATATATGGAGGACCGAAGGAGGTTGCTGAAGATGTGGCACGATCGCCTTGGACACATAAGTGAGAAGGGCATGAAGATCATGACCCGGAAAGGCTTATTGCAAGCATAGGAAAGTGTGTGCTTAGCAAGCATAGGAAAGTAACATTTACGAAGGAGAAGCGAAATCGGAACACCAGCAAGATGGAACTCGTGCATACCGATGTGTAGGGTATGGCACCGATCGAGTCCATTAGAGGCTCAAATTACTACTTCACCTTCATTGACTACAGTACCCGTAAGGTATGTGTATATTTTCTAAGGAAGAAATCTGATGTATTCTAGACATTCAAGAAGTAGAAGGCAAAGGTGGAACTCGAGGCTGTAACCAAGTTGAAGTGTCTGAAATCAAACAATGGAGGAGAGTATGACGGGGAGAGTTCAGAGACTACTGTTTGGCGAACGGTATTAAGCTGGAGCGATCGGTCCCGAACAAGCCAAGGCAGAATGGAGTTGCCGAACGAATGAACCAAACGTTGAATGACCGTGACCGATCGATGAGATTGCACGCTGGTCTACCGAAGATTGTCTGGGTGGATGCTATGAGTACGGCAGCATACCTGATCAATCAGAGTCCATCCATACCATTTGATTTCGAGTTGCCCGAGGAGAAGTGCACTACGAAGGAGGTGAAGCTGGATCACCTCAAAGTGTTCGGTTGCATTTCGTATGTCCACATAGACCCTGAGAAAATGGATAAACTTGATGCTAAAGTTGTAAAAACTATTTTCGTTGGTTATGGAGCTAATTATTTTGGTTACCGGTTCTGGACCGAAGGGAGGAAAATAATTAGATCGGTCGACAGGACCTTCAACGAAAGTCAATTTTAGAATGATACTATCACAAATACTAAGGAGAAGTCTACTGAGGTGATAGTGGTGATACTATCAAGTGGGAGCAGTGGACCCCCTGACCGATCGGAGGAGCCAATCGGTATCACCTCTGTCGAGGAGTCAGAATGTCAGTCTGATCGGTCCGATACCGATCAGCAGAATGAAGACCAGGCGACAGATGACAATGTCGAAGAAGTCACTCATGTGTTGAGGTGGTCAACCAGGGAGAGAAGATCACCCGATCGTTACACTCCTGCAATGGATCATACATTGCTGACTGAAGATGGCGAGCCAGAGCATTTTCGAGAGGCTGTTGAGTCTCGTGAGCAGGAAAAGTGGGAGCTTGCTATGGAGGACGAAATGGCATCCTTGTTGAAGAACAAGACTTGGGTCTTGACAGAATTGCCGAGGGGACATCGAGCCTTACTCAACAGATGGTCTTTAGAGTAAAGTAGGAGGAAGATGGGTCCAAACGTTACAAGGCGAGACTAGTGGTCAAAGGATTCTTGCAGAAGAAATGAATTGACTATTCTGATGTATTCTCATTGGTCGTCAAGATGACGAGGATTAGGGTGATTTTGAGTATAGTGGCTGCGGAGAATCTCCATCTTGAACAGATGGATGTGAAGACGGATTTCCTTCATGGTGATTTGGAGGAAGAGATTTACATGGCACAACCCGAGGGGTTCAAGGCGCAAGGTAAAGAAAATTTAGTCTGTAAATTGGTAAAGAGTTTGTATAGATTGAAACAAGCTCCTCGGCAGTGGTACTTGAAGTTTGACTCCCTAATGACCGAATGGGGATTCAAAAGATGCGAGACAGACAACTGTTGTTATCTCCGAGGGGGCAAAAGTACATACGTAATCCTTCTACTGTATGTCGATGACATGTTGATCATAGTTGGTGACATGGAGGAGATAAAACAAGTCAAACTTTCAAGATAAAGGACCTGGGACCGGTCAAGCAGATTCTGGGAATGAGAATCTCGAGAGATATGCAGAAGGGTACATTTACCTTGTCTGATGAAAAGTATATTGAAAAATTGATTGATCGGTATCAAGTGGGAAACTTGAAAGTGACTAAAACATCTTTGGAAGCACACATGAAACTCTCAAAGGAGCAAGCGCCGATGACCGATCAGGAGGCCGAAGAGATGAAGAATGTGGCATACTCTTCAGCGGTCGGGAGTTTGATGTATGCAATGGTCTGTACGAGACCTGACATTGCACATGGAGTGAGAGTCGTGAGTAGGTTCATGTCGAACCCTGGGAAAGAGCATTGGGAAGCAGTGTTATGGTTGCTACGATACCTCAAGGAGACATCAGGGCTGGAGCTGTGTTTGGGAAGGGGACCGATCAAATTAATAGGGTATGTGGACGCTGACCTTTCAGGAGATCTGGACGGTCGGAAAAGTATATCTGGGTATGTATTTACTGTTGGCGGTGCAACTGTTAGTTGGATGTCGAAGTTGTAAAAGTGTGCCTCACTTTCCTCAACTGAGGCATAGTATGTTGCAATTTCCGAAGCAGGAATGGAGATGGTGTGGCTCCAGAATTTCCTTATGGAGATCGGTAAAGGGACCTATCTGCGGACTTTCTACAGTGACAGTGTGAGTGCCATATGTTTGGCGAAGAATTTGGTATTTCATGCGAGAATGAAGGACATTGAGTTGAAGTATCACTATATTAGGGATCTGCTCAAGAGAATGACACTTCAATTGATGAAGATCAAATCACTGAAAATCCGGTAGATATGCTGACGAATGGAGTCACTATGGCAAAGCTAGAGCTATGCATAGTTCTAATTGGTCTCACCAAGTGAGTTGGTGAGCGGATGCTATCAGGAGAAGATGCATAATCGATCTCCAAGTGAGAGATTGTTAAGTGTGAGATCAGTATTGTTATCGATCGGTCACACTTGAATGATGGTCAGCAATGTGATCGGTCACACATGGAAGATTAAATGGAAAGCATTGGTACCGATCGGTTGATGACCGAAGTACGCAATACCGAATGTGACAAAGGGATCGAAGCAATCAGAAGAAGACCGAAGCACGTGAGCCGAAGATATGAGATGAAGGCAATCGGTCGAGGACCGAACTGAGATATGGCGGGACCCACTAGTCTAGGATATCGATAGTTATGGAAGGAGATATTGAAGGAAACAAGATCATATCAAATCAGTATATATAGATGCATATATATGATTTGATCATGGATAATCATATATAGAGATATGATCAAATATTAGGAATATTTGTTAGTTACCTTAATTATCTCAACCACCTCATCTATATAAAGGGTTTAAGGGTTAATTGTCATGGACTTCAATACTCTTGTATTCCATATTTTTCTTTTCATGTGTGTAAGTTGTAATCTTCTCAAGTGATAGTGAATTTGGCCATTACCGCCGGCCACGTGGTTTTCCCATTCTGAGTTTTCACGTTAAATTTCTTGTGTCGTTGTTTTCTCTTTGCTTTAATTCAAAGGTTTTACTTAATCTATCTAGGTTGTTCGTACACGTGTATAATCCCCAACATTCTCAATGGTACAACTATGAAAAAACATAAATGGGATTATAGATGTCAATAGGTAGGGTTTGGGTCGGGTTTGATCAAATCCACGCCCACTCTTTACTTATAACATTAAATCCATTACCGTCCTAAATACACATTGAGTTTGAATATTCAAATTCATGTTCTACCCTTACGAATACCCGCCTCACGGCAAATAATCCAACCCATATAAAATTTCAAATAATAAATAATATAAATGATTTTTTTCATTTTTTTTCCACAATATTTTTTAAAATTTCTAAAATATTTNCGGTATTGCTTGGTATTTAGCGGCAATATACAGTCCGTTATAAAAACATTGCATTTTTTCTGACTTTCGTCGTGGTGAAATGCAACTATTTGGAATGATAATGTGCATTTTTGCGAACTCAGTAATGTTCGATGATGTAAACAAATGTGGTATCAACTACAAACACTTTCTGAACAACATATTAGCTTATACGATATAGGTACAAATTCACTAAAAAACAAAGCATATTCACACTTACGAAAAGAAGGTATGCGTTTGGGTCATACAAATCATGTGCTTCTTGCAAAAAATAATATATGTAATACAATACATAAATATCGCATTTAAATAATATGTTCTCGAACCTATACAAAATATGGAGTGTGAATCCCCAAACCCACTCACGTTGTGGTCTCGTCGAGATAGTTAGTCGAGTGCCAAGACACTCGAAGCCAACTTGAGCAACTCTTATATTAATTCAAAATAAAGGTCGGAGCTATATTAAAAGATAATTGATGAGATCCCCGTAACCTGGTACCCCGAATCTGATCAGGGTCAAGCTTAGCCAAACCAGCCCAAGTAACATAAGCCGAACTTGGAGGCCCAGATCCAACTCGCGTGAATGGACGGCCCAGCCAGGCTAGTCTGGCCCGACCGCCCGTTCATATCGATCGGTCCTGATCGATAGGGCACAGCTTTCTCCTCCTCACCAGGATCGATCGGTCCACACTTCACAGGTCATGCTTTGGGCCATCCACATTCCTCAACATGCGACAACAACCTCCGACAATTCTGTCAGAGGCATGGTCCAGCGAAAGTCAAATGAGCCTCCCTTAGTTTGGAGATAGCCGGCTAGTAGCGCCGAAAGGCCTAGCGCCGTGCAGCTCTATGAAGTCATGCCCGGCGGCTGTTCCGTCTGACACGAGCCGACCTAGCCGCAGAGGACAAGCACAAAACGATACCTTACTGTTCACACAACACAGTGGGCGTATAAAAAGGACACTTGGAATGCGAAAAAAAGGATCCTCTTCTGATTCTCTTTGCAAGCTTTTTTACTTAGTCATCTATCGATTTATTTTCGATAAGTTTTCTTCCCCTTGTTGTCTAAAGAACAAACATGATATTTGTGATTAGCACTTTGTTTATTGAATCGACTAAGGGCATTTTCAACTCTTAGTCAATTGATTTTTTCCTCAGCTTTGGGGTTTTTCACTCTAAAACTGCATTGTCTCTTTTATATTTGATTTATAATCGTCATCCACACATTAAATAAATTACAACCGAGTTCGTCTTGCAACGAACCGGACGACTGTTGATACCTCCGGTTTTTGAACCACAACAATAATAAAATAGTCTAACTTTTAGTCCAAGATAAACTACTTATTAAAATAAAATAGAAATATCGACTTTGCCCCGAACACCATAGGTAATCGTCTTTACTCTGTATCTCCGCCATTAGGCTTTGGAACTTCTAAGGTTCAAATGAAACATAACACATAATGAGCTGATAAACTTAGTAATGAGTTTGGTATCTCAACTAATAAGACTAGCAATCCCAATAATCGTGCACGAAATGATACCTTGGCTACCCGAGATCCCATTTTTACTTACACTCCTACCATTATTGGTTCTAACTTCATAAATCCTACATAAAATCCCACCTATCTTATTCCATAAATATTTGGGTAGATCCATTCTCCTCCTTGGCCTATCATGCTTTTCCCCTACCCAATTTAGGGGTACTTGGCCCAACCCGATTCGACCATTAATCCAAGTAGCTAGTGCTTTGCACGTCATCCATACTCTCTATTCCTTAACCTACATATCCTGGTTCGATTTGGGTGTTACAATGGAGTCAATTGTGTCACACTACTACATAATACAAATGCAACAAGATGTTATTACATCAGGCCAACAATTTAGTATGTTGCGAACAATTCTGTTAATGTCTACACCATTTTTCAGCTTGTAAACGTCATTTAAATAACTACATTCAAGATTCAAAACACTAAAAATAACATTTGATTTTTGCATTTTCTAGATTCATTGCAATTACCGATAAACAAATGTATTATACTTCCTTTTTAGAGATACCAATAATCATTCAACTCACAACTATTAGTATTTATAGAATTGGATTTTATATTTTGTTATTATGGAAACAACTTAAATTAGAAAACAAAGCAAATACACATAAATTTTTACATAGAAAACCTCAAAATAAAGAGGAAAAAATCATAGTTCCAAGAATAGATCCTTTTAAGGGTTAGAATATCATTTACTCCTTCCACATTTATCGCCACTACTTGTCATTAGATCCGTAAAATCAATAACATCGAGTACATGTCATAACTGTCTTAAGTTTCCTTAAGATATGCATGTCATGTTGACCCCGTCAAGCATGCTTTAAGTATGTAAGTACCAATCAATTTTATAGCCTATATGCTACAACCGTTGAGCTCTATTATTTGGAGGGCATATTCAATTTCTTTTATGTGACATTTAATTTGTTTTTTTTAATAAATTTCTAATTTTAATAAGTCTTGAATATCATTCAGATTTATTAGGTAAATGAGGTGTCAAAAATCTATTGGATATCATTTTCAGATTTGGATCATATTTATAATTTAGTTTCATTTTTATTTAGATTAGGTAAGAATTTGTTTAAATATAATATAATCATATCTATCAAGAATTAAGATCCCTATATCTGTATATCAATTATCAAATACAATTTTTAAACCGTAATATTTATAAATAGCACAATTTTTCATAGCATTGTTATCAAAGAGCTTCAAGATTCCAATTTTAATAGAAAGGGTTTTAGGGTTTAAGTTGTTGTGGCTCAAACTAAACGTCATCCAGAGTAGAGAAACTAGTACAGTTTGTGGCGCCGTCGATCAGACTCCTTTTATCGGCAAATTTGTACATGACAACTCCTGAGGTAATTCAGGATTCTGGATCGGAAAACGATTCGTTAACATCAGACACGGAATTTTGGGATGATTTCGATTACCTTGGGGCAACTGAAGATTTAGAAAGCGGAATTGTCGATGGCTCCTTCGCCCCGTTGCATACAAGAAGGCCCAACGCTCATGGTGGAATGCACTCGAGGCCGAATACCTCATCTCTCCAGCCAATGTCTAATAAGTCCCAGAAGTTAGCCAGTCATATCAGGGCATCGCNCCAAGTTACGAAATTGCAAATACGACACCTCAAGTTACCAAAAATATGCAAATATGACACCTCAAGTTAATAAAAATACGCACATATGACCCTCCAACTTTAATTAAATGCATGTACGACACCTCAAGTAAACAATACCGTTTAATATTGATCATCTACGATATTGTTATTGTTTTACGTCCAGATGCACATTTCTCGAACTTGAAGTATCAATTTTGTATAATTTTTCGTATAAAAAATTTATTTGCATAATTTGTGAACATTGACAACTAATACTGCGAACGAAAAATATTTACAAACTTAACGGAAAATCATATGTTAAATACCAGGGGTCAAAAACAAACGGTTTTGTTAACTTGAGGGGTCATTCTTGCAATTTCATAAGTTGGAGGGCATAGCCTTTACACAGCTCATAAGTTTGGGGTTATTTATGCAATTTTCTCTTTCATTTTTATTTAGATTAGGTAAGAATTTGTTTAAATATAATATAAGGGTGACGTTTGCCGGTGACCCTCCAACTTTCGGGCGGTGTAAAGGGTATGCTCTCCAAGTTACGAAATTGCAAATATGACACCTCAAGTTAATAAAAATATGCATACATGACTCTCTAACTTTAATTAAATGCATGTACGACACCTCAAGTAAACAATACCGTTTAATATTGACCATCTACGACATTGTTATTGTTTTACGTCTGGATGCACATTTCTCGAACTTGAAATATCAATTTTGTATAATTTTTCGTATAAAAGTCTTATTTGCATAATTTGTGAACATTGAGAACGAATAATGCCAACGAAAAATGTTTGCAAATTTAACGGAAAATCATGTGCTAAATACCAGGGGTAAAAAACAAACGGTTTTGATAACTTGTGGTGTCATTCCTGCAATTTTATAAGTTGGAGGGCATGACCTTTACACAGCTCGTAAGTTATGGGGCTATTTATGCAATTTTTTCTATAATATAATCATATCTATTAAGAATTAAGATCCCTATATATGTATATCAATTATCAAATACAATTTTTAAACCGTAATATTTATAAATAGCACAATTTTTCATAGCATTGTTATCAAAGAGCTTCAAGATTCCAATTTTAATAGAAAGGGTTTTAGGGTTTAAGTTGTTGTGGCTCAAACTAAACGTCATCCAGAGTAGAGAAACTAGTACAGTTTGTGGCGCCGTCGATCAGACTCCTTTTATCGGCAAATTTGTACATGACAACTCCTGAGGTAATTCAGGATTCTGGATCGGAAAACGATTCGTTAACATCAGACACGGAATTTTGGGATGATTTCGATTACCTTGGGGCAACTGAAGATTTAGAAAGCGGAATTGTCGATGGCTCCTTCGCCCCGTTGCATACAAGAAGGCCCAACGCTCATGGTGGAATGCACTCGAGGCCGAATACCTCATCTCTCCAGCCAATGTCTAATAAGTCCCAGAAGTTAGCCAGTCATATCAGGGCATCGCCGTTGGAGGTTGGTGATCGGTTATATTTGTCTGCGTATCGTGTGTTTATTCAAAGTCTTATGAAGAAAATTAGAATGATACGTGTATATTATTCGAATCTATGCCTGTTTTGTATAGTTTACAAGTGTTTCGGGGTTTAGACCTAGCTCTTCTTGTATTTCTTTTTATTACTTGCACATGTATTTGTATAACCAGACAAGTTGATTCCTCCAGGAATGGGAAGGAAGATTTAGTGTTGGGATGTCGAATTCGGTCACAACTACAATCCGTGATGCTGTTCGTGATAATGCCATTGGAAAGACCAAAAGAACTGAAAAAGCAGACCGTGCCACGGTTGAGCAGGTAATTGATGTTTTGTTGTTCTTGAATGAGTATATTTTCAAGGGAAATGAGTTCATATTCCCTACATATTTATGGTTACTCAGGTCTTGCTTCGGATTAATGATATCTCTTTCTTGCAGGCAATTGATCCAAGAACACGTATGGTTTTATTCAAGATGCTGAATCGAGGAATATTTAATAACATCAATGGTTGCATTTCAACTGGAAAAGAAGTATGTGCTACTGTTTATTGCTTCTTTTCATCCTTTTTATGGACTCAAATTTTTATGAGTATACTTTTCGTGAATATCGTATTTTTTATCCAAATGTTTTGGTGCTTAATTTCTAACCTAAGAGCATTTTTGAACTACCCTTTCTCCCAAACAGGCCAATGTCTACCACGCTACAAAGTCTGATGTTCAGGAACTGGCGATCAAGGTTTACAAAACTTCAGTCCTTGAATTCAGGTATGCTTAATCACTTTTTTGATGACTTTATTGCTTACCTCACTTTGAGAAATATGTTATATTCTCCGGGATTTGATTTTTTCACTGAAATCTTGGATTAGTTACTGCATTTTGCATTTCTTGATGAAATATGAGTTTATTAATTGGTTATTATTTGTATATTTGTTGGTTCTTGTGGAGATTTACATGTCTCTTGTTGGCAACCTCTTTGGGTTCCAAATCGACAGGGATAGAGATCGTTATGTTCAGGGTGACTACCGATTCAGGTTTGGGTATTGCAAGAGCAACCCCCGAAAAATGGTCAAGACATGGGCTGAAAAAGAGATGAGAAATCTAGCAAGGTTGTGTTTCATATACTTCATCTTCTAAACCAAAATTTGATGTGTTTTCACCATAATCGTGAAAGAAAATTTCTTTATATTTTTTACCCTCATGTGACATTCTTAATTCAAATATTCTTAAAGGCTAAAAGCCGCTGGAATACGATGTCCAGCTCCTATTCTTCTGAGACTACATGTTCTGGTTATGGAATTTATAGGTACTTGAAATCTTGGTTGTTGTCCAGTATTTCAATTGGAAAATTTATAGATATAAAATATATCAATCTACACTAAAGTTTTTATACAGGGGAGGCAGGATGGGCTGCGCCTCGACTCAAAGATGCAGATTTATCACTTGATAGTTTACGCGAAGGTTATGTTGAGGTGAATAAACTGATCATCTTTCACCTCCTTGCGCTTGGCAACCTATGCTTTTGTTTTATATAACTGATCTACCGTCATTCTTTTTTATTGCGTTTATGGCATATGAATATCGTAAAAGCTGAAATTTATAGTTTTTTGCTGTTTTCAGATGATAATAGCAATGCGGACATTGTATCAAAAATGCAAGCTAGTTCATGGTGATCTCAGTGAGTATAATATACTTTCTTTCAAGGCAAGCCTTTTTCCTTCTTACTTTGTAATGAGTTCATATAAAATGTAATAAGGTGATTTGTAATGATACTCAGGGTCATTTGTACATAATTGATGTATCTCAATCTGTCGATCTTGATCATCCTCGAGCCCTTGATTTCCTTCGTGAAGACTGCGTCCATGTCTCCGTTAGTACATCTGCGAATGGCTGCTTCTTCGTATATGGATGGTTTCTCATTGTTCGTTCGTTTGCAGGACTTCTTCAAGAAACATGGTGTGGCCGTAATGACAATTCGAGAGCTATTTGATTTCATTGTTGATCCTACAATCGATGATGCTTCGGTAGACAGTTATCTTGAAGAGGTATCTGAGATCTCAATGCATTTTATTATTTGAAACCCGAAATTTTCATTCGTAATCGATTTCTCTTACAGATACAGCAAAAAATCTTGGCTAGAGGCCATGAAATATCTGTAGAGGAAGAAATTGCTGACTCTGTGTTCGTGCAGGTAACACGCATCAAATTTCTTGTACATTTAGATTTCATGCTAGAATTCGAATACCCGAGTCCTAAAGTTTTGTTGTCTGAAGACTCTCAACGAGAAACACAGATTTTGAAACAAATTTAAGTTACAAAAGTGATTAACGTGTTCGTTCGTGTTTGTGTTTTAGTCGTTCATTCCGAAGAGTTTGGATGATGTGAAGAATGCCGAGGAAGACGTGCAGCGTATAATAAGTGGAAATGAGACAGGGGATATGTATTATCAAACCATTACAGGTCTCAAAAATGTCCTTTCTATGGTTCCTTCTTCCCAACAAGACAAATTCGAACACGATCCGGCCACTTGCATTTCTGGGCCGGGATCAGATTCGGATTCGGAAAGTGACGAAGCATCAGTTTCTGTGTCGGATGAGGAGTCGTTGTCTGAAGGAGAAGAGACAGGAGTTGATAGAAAAGCAGCACGAAAGGAAAATAAAAAGAAGGTTAAAGAAGAGAAAAGAGAAGCAAGAAAGAACAAAATCCCAAAGGCACTCAAGAAGAAGAAGAAGAAGCTGGCCAAAGCTAAGAAGTGCCGCTAATCGGATGCAAAATTGTGTTGTTTTTATTATCCAACTTTCTCTGTATGGGTAATTTTAACTAATTTTTTTAGTGTAATTGTTTTTTCAATTGAAAAAATTTTATAATTTAATATTATATAATGATACTAAATTATTATATCGGTAAAATCTTGGTGGATCGTAAAGGCTTTTTACATTAGACTAGCTAGCCATTAAATCTTTTTGATGAATCAAAGACTTTTCACTTTAGTTCAATATATTTTAAAGTATTTAGGGGTTCATTTTGATTCGAAGAACTAACAATTGAATCTAAATTGGAAGCTCTTCAATTTGATGTATAAACCCAATTTAAAAGCATAAGTAATACTACATTATCAATTGAGAACTACATTGCTAGTTTTTATTTTTGTTAAATAATTTTCAACGATCGATCATATAATCCATATCATTGTAATATTGAAATTCAATATTTGTCACATACTTTCTTTCAAATGATGAGATCACATTGAATAATATCAAACCCCAAATCTAAACAATGTTCTAATTTTGAGAAATTTCGAAAGAATCGACACCATACTTTTTAAAACACTAATTAAATGTTTAAATACCATTAAGCATTTTCACAATTTTTTAAGATAATTGAATTGCAAAAAATATAAAATACAAATTTCAAATTTGAAATCAACAACTAAACATTTGTTCATAGTTCATACTCAACATTAAAAATCTAATTTCACAAATTTCGATAAAAATAAATCAAATTTCCCAAAGTCCAAAATATAGTTGAAAATAGCCATACCCATTACATATTAGTAAACAAGTGAGCAGAATTCAAACACACAAATACACCTGCTTGTGAAATTAGATAGAAGTTAAGTATATACACTCAATCCACCCATAATTTCTACCATTTTTGCAGATATTCACAGCTGCACAAACAGCCTTTTGTTTAAACCAAATCCAGTACAAGAAAAAGCTTTTTCATATCAAGGCATTGTTTTCCAATCAAAATGAAGGTTATTGAACCCATTCATTCCCACAATATCCACCTCATTGTTCATCTCTTGCTGCTGTGTATTTATTCCCATTCCCATTCGCCTGCTCTCCGACACTGAACTAATCCCATTTCCCAAACTCCCACAACCCGTATTTCCATTCATAACTGACGATATTCTATTCCCATTCTTTACATCAATCATCATTCCACTTACACCAATCTGAGAAGACATCATGTCATGTATTATTTTCTCAACTGAACTTTGTGTATCATTTGCTTCTGCATCACCAGATTGCTGCATCGAAATATTTGGGGAGGCCCCTCTTCCCGGAAAGCTAATATTACCGTTATTAGACGACGAGGGTTGAGCTTGCGGGATGTTGCTCGAAGAACCTGGGGACGGGATATGAAAACCATTGACTCCATAAGAGCCACCAGGGAGTGGATTTTGCTGTCGATAATTGATCGAGTTCTGATGAATAAGGCTGGGAATACTACTGTTAGATGACGTTGATACTGGATTTACATTTTTATTGACACTCTGCACGCCTGGAACACGATTATCGTTATTCGAGTTCTGAACCTCTGGCAATTGAAGTTGGCCTTGAAACACAGATGAAGGATTTATCTTTCGTGGATACATGGCCAAGCTCTCTGTTCAAAAGTATCGTAATTAAAATCATAACTTCCCACAATATACCGATGAAAGAGCACTTAAATAAGATGCAAGAGACTAAAAACTGTAAATTGACAATACGAAAAAGTGCACCTTTTCATACACCACAAATGGCATCCTACTGAACTTTCAGCAAAAAAAATTCAAGCAAGTTAACTTATTTTAGTAACTTTCAAACACCAGGCTATCTGTAGTATATAAAGCACCCTTAGTTTCTCTAAATTTTGGAACTAGAATTAATGCACAAGCCAAATATAAGGCCCCAAATAAAACTAAGTCCTTTTGTTTACCTAAAACAGTATATAGAAATCAAATAAAAAGACAAGCATATTAGAGAAAAAGTTAGTAAGTTCACTCACCCACAGGACCGGCACTGGTTTCACGACTATAATCAATGAGGTCTTTCATGCTATTCACAACTTCTGATATCTGCAATCTCAATAGTCGACGTTCAGTGTTACCATCAATAAAAAACTCATGAAATAAGGTGAATTAAGGTCCAATTATTTTCCTTAACTCTTCAGGAAAAATCACATTTGATATTAACGAGAAAAATGAATGAGATGTAAAAAAGACAAGGNATTAACACATTGCATTATAAAAATATTATGAAAATCCACTTATTTTTTATACAGAGTGGAATAGCCGTATTAGATTTTTCGGGAATATTGATATTTTTGTCTTGTCATGTCGACCATTTGGTTAACTTTTACGTCAAATGGGATTATAATCCTACCATAATTAAATTAATAATAAATGTATTATTATGAATATATCCATCGTATCGATTATACCAAATTTGAATATATTTCTTGGCCAAATCTGAAAATCTAGCATTGGAGGTCATCTATTTGAGAAAATTAAAAAAAACCCTACAACCAATCGATCTTGGTAACGAAACTGAGCATTTCTAACCATGCTTTAAATTGCTGCATATATTGTTATTGTGATGACATGATTAGCTTTGTGTGAAATTTCTTTGTCTAAGAACATTTATGGTTTGTTAATTAGTAATAATATCGATAGGCATCCTATTGTATTGTCGAGACGATCGATTCTAGATTACAAACGGGGTCGGATACCACTTCAAAATTTGAGTGTTAATTTTTACAGCTTTAGAAAATTAGAACTAATTGGGATTAAAAATAAAATAGATCAGTTTGATCGGTCCCGTCGACTGATCAAGGATACCGATCGTACGAATGTGATGAGTCTATTTGATAGCGGTCAGATTGGACTATGATTGATGTATCTTGTTAGCTAAATATATGGAATAAGATATTGAGATATATATTGTTGGTTACATATATGTGAGAAGATATGGAGATATATCTTTTTGCTTATATATATGACATATATGTAATAAGATATATATATATATAAGATACGGTCAAAGATATGTAGTAAGAAAATATTATAGAATATTCATCAGAATGCTCACTATATTATATCATAGTTTAAACTTTATAAATATTGGCTTCTCGAAGACAATTGTAACGAACGGATCAATCAATAGCGTAGCATATTGTTTTCTATTCTTATTGTGATAGACAGTTCACGGCTGATGTTTATCAATCACGTGATTTTTCCCGGTTTTGAGTTTTTCACGCTAAATCTTGTATTTTTTACTTTTATTCATTTATATTCAGTTCTCATAGTATGATTTCAATCTTTCTATTATGTGAGTTGAGATATAATTTTTTATTGAGGAAATACCTCCTTAGTTCCTAATCTTTGAATTATTTCTAATACTCATCTTCAAAGTTTATAAAATTTAGCAATTCTCAAATTTTGAGTAACACAAACTAGTCCTCATCATTTGTGTGTCATCCCTAAAGTTATATTAATTTGTCAAATTTAGTCATATCATTTTAACAGTATCACTTGACGATATTACTATCGTTTGATATTTAAATCGAGTTTCACTTATGATTGGCTTCTTTTG
>RWGZ01000046.1:0-13645 GCA_009725065.1 Utricularia reniformis
CCGCAAATTGCGGGGAATAAGAGAAGGTTGTAAGTAATATATTCATCGTTTTTTGTGTAATTATTCTGTTGCAAGCTTGCAACTGTACGAATCAATCACGAGTTTGTCTAAGTAGGGTTTTTCTCTTAATCTTCTTCCTTCTATTTATGTTGAAACTTAACACAGAAAGAACCAGACGAAGAAGGTTGTATGTATACCAGCACCGGTGCCTGCAAACATCCGTTCCGGCGGCGAAGTTGTCCCTTCTGATCTCTGGGCTTGGAGAAAATATGGCCAAAAACCAATTAAAGGCTCCCCTTATCCAAGGTAACTTTACTTCAAATTACATCTAGATTCTAACATTTCTAGTTCTGATCTACGATTACATATATGCAGTAGAAATACGAGTTTACTTCGATTTACATGTTGATTCGATAATCTTTAATCAAATTCAAATGAAGTGTTGAAATTATAGAGTATTACGATGGGGAACATGAACAAACATGATTATTAGGTGATACACGGAGAGTGTTGAATTTATCCCACATTACTTAGAGAACTGAGATTGATTACATCTATAATGGTGAGAAATAATATGATATTTTAACCAAGTCTTTTTAATGTGTGTGTTCCTCCATTAATCTCGTTCGTTTATGCTATGCTGTAGCAATTTCGATCAGATTCTATAATTTCAACATGGTATCGGAAGTTCAAACGGTTGGACTTGAGAGAAGTATTAAATTTGTGACACATTTTTTAGAAAAGTTGAATTGATTAGATTTATAAAATGATGAAATGTCATCACATGATTCGATAAAGCCTTTTAAATATGTGGTTTCCTCTCATTAATCTCATTCATTCATGTTCTCTATCGTAATTTCAGTCAAATTCTATAGTTCCAACATGAAACCATGTCATTTTGATCAAACTCTATAATTCTAAGTTATAATTCGATGTAAAATATGTATTTTCTCAGATTCAGATCTGATAACATACAAATTTGCAGAGGATACTACAAATGCAGCAGTTCTAAAGGCTGCTCAGCAAAAAAACAGGTTGAAAGAAGCCGAGCTGATCCAACTTTGCTCGTGATTACCTACACATCGGAGCACAACCATCCATGGCCAACGCAAAGAAACACCCTCGCCGGATCAACTAGATCTCAGACTTCAGGTGCAAAGAAAGCAATCTCCCCAGAAAACTCAAATGCACCGCCGTCTTCATCAGCCCAAATTCCTTCCTGCTACAACAACCCCACATTGCCTGAGGAAAGCTTCTTCTCAGAATTCCCAGAAATGGAGTCTGATTCAATAGACTTGCTGTTCAACGGCGGAGGAGTGAAGGAAATTGACCCATTTATCTTCTACGATTGGAATGACACTGGAAATACATCAGAAGGGAGATACATGAAATGATCGTCATTATTAGCGCTGAAACCCATGCATATAAAGCAGCTTTTTCTGCAGATTTGTCTGGTTATAGACAATTTGAGTGATTATGATTGATGGAATAGATCATATCAAATGATTTCTTCAAATGTTTTCTAATGTGGTTTTATTCCTCTTATACGTTTTATCTGGACACACTCCAACATAAATTGATTCGACTCTAGAAATTTAATAGTTTTGGAGTATTTGGGCGATTCTTTGTTTTTCTTATTCTGTATGAAGATGGAGTAACAGTGAAATGTCAAGTCCATTTCCGGCATATGGGTGGGTCAATCGACGGTGGTTCACCTTTCATTTCCGGGAGTAACTGCGGTACACGTGGCCAGTATTCACAAAATTCATTATTTAATAAAAAATTTATCTTATATTAAATAAAAATGGGATAAATTTTAATTTTAGTCTCTATGTTTTACATTTTTGCAATATAAATTCTTCATCTAGAGCAACTACAAATTAAGGTGATTATCAAAGAGAAAATTGTGTAATTGGCCCCTAATGTTTAAAATAGTGTAAAGGTGATGTCCCCAAAGTTTATAAATTGCGTGAGAAACTCCCG
The DNA here is from genome assembly GCA_009725065.1 of Utricularia reniformis. Classification (NCBI taxonomy): domain Eukaryota; kingdom Viridiplantae; phylum Streptophyta; class Magnoliopsida; order Lamiales; family Lentibulariaceae; genus Utricularia; species Utricularia reniformis. The sequence continues at coordinate 1,984 of RWGZ01000046.1, forward strand.
AAGTTTTAAAACCGTTCAAAATGACCCTCGGGTGAATAGTAGCGGTTTTTGCTTTTTTTTCGTATAAGTAGTTTTGACAATTTATGTGTTATTTTTAAAATTTTCAAAGTTTGGAGACATATTCATAACATCTTTTCAAGGTTAATAAATCAAATCTAAACTTTGGGGACGTATAAAATATCAACGAGTATAAGGGTCAAATATAAACGGTTTTGGAAGTTCGGGGGCCAACCACGTAATTCTTAAACTTTGAGGGCACGATATTTACAACATTTAAAAGTTTAGGGGCCAACCCTGCATATTATATCAACTTCGAGGGTTTCGTATGCAATTTACAAACTTTAGAGGCACCGTCTTTACACTATTATAAAGTTTAGGGGCCAATTACAAACACCACTCGATTATCAAATCTATGATTTAATGAATGATTAGATTAAATTGCAAATCTGACAATGGCTAATTATTTTTAATAATTAATATGTGGAATGAGAAAGCAAAATATATTATTTTATGTTCATATTATTATTATTTAATACAAAGTTCATCAATAATGTGTTACTCATTATTCTCACAATTGAGAGTAACTTTTACAAATGAAACCACATCAATAACGATACCACGAACATCATATTTATTTTACAAATCAACCAAAATATACATATTCTCACAATTGAGAGTACAACTTTTCCTAACAATAATCACTTGGGATTTTTCTGAGGAATTGTCCCATAAATTTGATGTCACACCAAATCCCTTGTCATGAACTTTAAAATGATGTTTGATATGGTATTTCTGCCAAAAAAATGATAATCATAAAAAATTCCGATCATTTTACGATTAAAAACATCGTATTTTAAGTTACCTTGAGATTACGAGAAATGCTATTGAATGATTTCCCATAGTGCAAATAGTAGTGAGTGCAATCATACAATACATACCCCAAAAGGCTTCCTCCAAATATTGGTGATAAGTAAATTGAAGATAATAGAAGCCTTGTTATATTCCAAATCTTAGTATAAAAAAATAACTCAATTAAACCTATTGAGAATAAATATCTCATATCATATATTAAACTAGAACGTTTAGTTTATAAGAAGAGTGGTATTATAATAATTGATTTGACCTAATTTTTTCAGTATGATTTACTATGAACTTTGCTACACTAACACTCTCATATCCAATTAAATTCTGAATTTCTACAAAGGAAAATTGTAGTGATACCACAAAGGAAAAAATTGCAGTGTATGTTGGAGGAAAAACGAGACGGAGGCCGTCCATCGGGTACTTATGGTGGAATCCATGGATCAGATAGTGGAACGTGTTTCCCCTAAAATTTTGAAAATAAGCTTTGTTAGAAATATAGAAAATTATTGGGAGCCCTTGTTACACATAAGAAAAAATATCAAACTATAAAGTGAATTATATTACAACTGATTTGTTAAGTCTTTTAATATGTTATTTATCACTTTAAATTCAACAAAATCTACTTTTTGTAATTATCTCATCAATAATATAACTATAAGAAGATAACACAATTTTCATATTTCTCGATCGATCCATATAATTGGGTGAATAAGTCTCTTGTTGTCAAATATGTAAGCGAGTGAATTTAAACATTTCATCTTGTAATTTGATATTAATCTTGTAAGCGAAAGACGAAGTAACGAGCCACCCGACAACAGAAAGCCATATAAGAGGAATCACCCACCATGGAGTTCGAGTCATGAGCTACAATCGAATAAGCAAAACATCTTAAAAATTACATTTTTTGTGCTTAGGTTCATCACGAAACCACACCTCTAACACATTGTTCTCGGAAAACCGCGGAGTTTCTCTGTTAACAATAGGTTGATGAACCCATTCATCGTAACGATCTCCGAGATAACCAACCTTATTTACGAGTACAAGAAACTTATTAAAGATACGTAAAACTTTTAAAAATAATTAACATGAGGTAACTAGAATACCTGAAATAGAATAGGTTCGTATAATTCAACCGTGAATGTTTGCTTATCAGCCATCTTTGAAACCTACAAATTTGTATGGTTTGGTTAATTTGTATACATATATATATATAGCGCATCATAAAAGGAGACCACAATGTAAAAAACTTGAAATAAATCATTTATTATAGTATTCATTCTATCATTATAAACTAACCCTATTAATCTCAAATCTATTGAATGATATTTTTCAAATGTAATTTTTGAGGAAAAAGAATCCAAATATGAATATTTTAGAATTTAATTTATTTTAATATTCCGATACATATCCAGTATACCGATTCAATGAGTTCGTCCGGTATACTGGTCAATACCAGTTTTTAAAACATCGACAATAAGTGACGATGAAAAATTAAATAACAAAGACTTTCATGTCATTTATCATTCTCAATCAAGCCCTGACTCCTGAGATAGCAAACATTAGCTCTGAAAATTCGCAATGGGAAAATTCTTCTAAAAGCCATATTTAATGTTTCAATCTTCTTTTTTCACCATATTTGTTTTTAAGTTTTATTTTAGTCACAAATATTATACAATTTGTTATATTTTCGTCACTTACCGTTAAATTACAAACGGTAGAAATCGATTATGAAAATTCTTCTAAAAAATCATATTTAAAGTCTTTATTTGTTTTCTTATGAACGCAGTACACGGTTTATATAACATGAAAAAGACTATTTTTTCTTCAAAATCTTTTAAAAAGTGATAGCCTTTAAAATGGGAAAAAATGAATTGTAGCAGTGTCAAAATAAGTTTATTTTAATAATATCACAACTTTTTCTACACATATAATGTTATGATATTTTTGTGGGTGAATTATTTGTTAATAATTTTAACATATTGATAGATTCTGCAAATATTGATCTAAATTAATAAGTATTAATGCAAAAAATTCTCACCGAATGATATATTTCAGTTTATAATTTATTGTATATGATATTAATTTAATTAATTAATAGTTTAAAATATTATTATTTAAATAAAGAAGTATCGTTATAAAAATTTAAAAATACACTAATAGATATATAATTTAATAAATATATACACAACAAATATATCACTGAAAAATTAGTATTGTACAATTTAATAAATATATTATATAATATCTAATGAAAGAAAGTTTACAAATAAATAAAAATAGTCTAATAGGAGGGAAAAATTGACAAAATAAATACAAATAATGATATATAACATTTAGTACTTTAACATGTAAAATCAGTGTTATTTTCATAAACGAAAAACTGTCAATGTTATTGCAACAAATTATGTAAAATAAATGTTATTTGTAAAATAAAAATTCACTGACATCGTTATTATTATAAAAAACTCCCTTTAAAACCTTTAAAAAGTGAAGGATGTGGTACTGAATATATCAATTTTTTATATCGAATGGTATATCGTCTGTACGTCAAAAACCTTTTAAAAAGTGAAGGGTATGATAGTGATAGTATCGATATTTTTTTGTATCGTCCGCTACAGAGTATTAACTTCGATTTTCGGATATTTTCGGGTATGATCTTAAAAAACTAGTTACATATTATTTTTTAAAAAATAAAATAAAATTTGATACCAACCGATATATCTATCGTCTAATGGACGAACAATACATTAGTTTGAGGAATGATTTCTTTCTGATTTTGATGCTTACGGTGAAAAGGTTTAGGATCGATAAAATTTAGAATTCTATAGAGCCTGAAATGCTTTGGTGGGATCAACGTTTGAGAAAGAAAGTGCTAAAAAACAAGTGTTGTTACATAAGAATCATCATAAATTTTAATGTAGTAACCGAGTGAGAGTGTATTTGGATTGATTTAAATGGTAATACAAAAAAGTCTTGAAATTCAGATAACACAACACCAACCTCACTTCTCTCAGTAGTCCATTCCTCCCATTCCTCCTGGTGCTCCCATTGCTGGACCAGAACTCTCTTCTTTTGGTTGCTCCACTACAATTGCTTCTGTTGTTGTCATCAACGATGATACACTGCATACAATTACACCTAGTCAGTCTTTTGGTTCGTGCTAAGGGAGTTTTGTATTGTTTGTTTGTTACCTGGCAGCATCTACCAGTGCTGTTCTAATGACCTTTAAGGGGTCGATTATTCCAGCTTCAACCATGTCAACATATTCCCCTGCTTCCATTTACATTCATTAAATATCAACTTTTTNATCCGTCCTGACATCTGGTAACCACATGGTCAGTAATCTTTCGTTACATGATTTTCATCGCATCGCACTTAGATGATAAAATAATGATACGATGATCCTGAAAAAATACTTTCAAGACTGTTTTATTTCCCTGTGATCAAGATGCTGTTTTTTATTTATCCCGTTTTCGATCCGTTATTAAACTGCAATCGAAGTTCCTAAGCTATTGCATACATATTCTTACTGCAAACTTCGTGCATTGCCTCAAATTCTAATTTGCATTACACTATATATTTGGCGATCATGCATAATTGAGATGATATTTGGAGCGATGACCCTTGTATCCGTTTTCGGCTTTTGTCGAAACACAGATTGATTCATTTGAGTGAAACAGGTTCATGAAATTATTCATATTTAATAAAATTAATCTTGTTCCATGAAAATATTATAAATATTCAATTTATAATATAATAAAATATAAATATAACATACTTATAATAAGCTAAATGTACATATAATAATCATATTCCACAAAATGTTGAAAAAATTAAACTTATTAAAAATATTTATATATATAATACAATATACTAAATTAATATATAATATAACAATAAAAATGTGTAAACACGAAAACAAAACAAATAAAATATTTTTATATATTTTTTTTTAAAAAAAGTAATTAAGAGAGTGTTGTCACTTGACACTCTATTTCCTTGGCATGATAATCTGTCATTGTCATATCTATTTATTAATTTTATATATTATTGGGTAAATGTTTGGACGACAGACCGTTTGCCCGAGACCAGTAGCCAACGGTCATTAGAGGATAATTTTGTCATTTGCTTCACAATTATACTTGATTTAAAATCACATCTTAAATTATATAATGTTTAATATACTTTTATAATTATACTTATTATTAAATCATCCTTTAAAAACTAAATATATTTTACAATTATTATATATTTATTTTCATAATAATAATTAATCTTTATAAAACTTCTAGAAGAAGTAAACAATAGATTAGAACTATTCGTATTGAATAGAAGATTCTTTTGTTACCATCCTACAAAATAGAATTGATAATGAAAAACAAGATAAGTATTTATAACTTGATTTAATAACAGTTTTAGAAAAAAAATGATTTTTGTGTTTATTTTGATATTGTTACAAAAATATAAATAATCATTTCCCTCCTTTTCAAATACTTCAAATTTCACAGACTAGTGTAATAATTTAAACCGATTTAAATATTTTTTGTTAATTTTTTTTATTATCCAACAGAATTACAGTTAAACGCTGGAAACCCTGAACCAACCAAAATGACAGGGAGGCAGGTACGGATACCGTTGCTAAGACATAACCGCATGTGCGGTTAACCGTTATTTCAGGCTTGACTCCTATGTACGGATACTACTATTTAACCAATTCACTATTTCTAAACATAGTCTTATAATTAATAATAAAACTAATCATCCTCGTCGTAAAACGTTGCGATCATCGTACCGTCATCTCAAATATCTCATATGGCTAATAATATCCCGTCGTTGAACGAAACGATTCTTCCGCAACTTTCAATCGTAATCATATTAATCGTCATTTCCTCGATGTTTCTATATTTATTTGATAATTACGATTTGAATAATACATATATCTATTTATGTATAAGAGCTTATTTTAGTAAAAAGTTTGTTCTTATTGATCGGAGATGTCGGGTTTTAAGATTCATGTAAAATAATATGAATTGTAATATTTTTAATCGTTTCGATCGATCGTTTTTTATTTTGTTGAATTTGATTTTTTTTGGCAGAAGGAGATTATGAGCACAGAAGACGCCGGAGATGAAATATTCGGTTTCTGTGAATCGGAATTGTTCCCCGAGACATTGCAGAATTCTGAGGTGGCTTCGAGTTCTAATGGATGTTACGATGAACAATCTTCTTATCCCGATGACCTAATCGCTGCCGTGAATGATGAAATCAAACAACCGTCGATTATATTTGAAGATGATCATATTGAGAATTCGATTGATTTCACGCCGTCACCAACTTTCACCGCTGTTGAGAATGCCGAATGTACCTTTCCCGAGAATCATGAAATGTTCACGATTCCTTCAGATAATCAGTTTTCTTTGGAGAATTTGATAAATTGTACGTTGCCGTCGATGTCACAGTGGCCACAGACGTTACCATCTTCATCATCGGCGTTAGTTCCGATGATTGCACCACCGTTACTGACGACATACGAGGAAGAATGTCTTTCATCTCTACTACCGTACCTTCCGCTACAAACATCAAATAACTCATTACTTCCATCATATTTTCCAACGACCACCATGGCACCACCTTCGTTTTCAACTGAAACAAACCAAATTTTCCCGTGCGGCGGAATGATGCTCGGAATGGATCTTTCGAACCAGGAACTTGACTTTCAAGGCGATAATGGTGCCATTTATCTCCCTGATAGAATCTTCAACTGCACAAATGAACTTCAGGTACGCGAAAACAAGTAATTCTGCAGGAATCAACACAAACAGGAACCGATTCTTCTGAATTTGTTCCTTTTTTCATCAAGACTCTAAGCGGTGAAAGCCAGCATCTTGTTAATGGTGGAACAAGTTCTAATCTTCTAGCAACAGAGATTTCGGTTCTAGAAGATCCAACTTTTAAGATCGGAAAAGCTTCACCAGAAGAAAAGAAAAAAAAGATTCACAGATACTTAAAGAAGAGAAACGAGAGAAACTTCAGCAAAAAAATCAAGGTAACAAAACACACATAGAAATCCCAAAACCCAAACCCTAATTTTCATCACTAAACCTCTACAGTACGCTTGCCGGAAAACACTTGCGGATAGCCGGCCACGAGTCCGTGGGCGTTTCGCAAAGAACGATGAACTCGGAGAATTATCAAGAGGCAACAATGAAGACGATATTGATGATGAAATGAGCATGTATTCAAACTCTAGAGGCATTCAACAAAGAAAGGTCAAAATTTCACATTATACACTATTACTCTCTCGATCTATAGAATAACAAATTTTCTTTTGTTCGTGTAGATCGGCTTGAAAGAAGAGGTGAATTTGGATTCGACTGACATATTTGCACATATAAATGGAGTTGCTTCTTACAAATGCAACTATCCAATTCAGTCATGGATATAATATCATTATCAGAACAATATCAATCAATTTTGAAAAGGAGAAATCAAATAAGGTATACAAAATTGTGCACCTTTTCAAAATAATATATTGTATCTTATGTATGTAGAATACCATTTACTCATTTAGGGATATACCCCAATTCGGAGGGGTGAATACAAATGAAACGAACTGATACCGAGCGTAACATTGCCGGATTTGTGATCGAACTATTCATTTTTTTAAAGTTTTTCTATCTAAATCTCGTGTTTATTTACATTATTGAAATTGATTAAACTACCACTATAAAAACAGACACAGAAATAAACAACATTTTTCATTCTTTTTGATAAAAATATGTAACACATTTATTCTTGTCTTAATATTTGGTTGGTTTTCAATGACATGCACTTTACTGCTCTCTGTGTTTTTTTTGGTTTTACTCCCTATAAGGGCATCCGCATCGATGGTCGTCCAGTCATGGGACTTTCCCATGTGTCTCCGAGGAGAGAGAGTGTCCCGATTCGGGACACTCTCTCTCCTCTATTTTTTTTAAAAAAAAATTAAAAAAATCATTTTAAATAATTATAAAATATAAATATATATAATATAATAATTTTATCGATAATATTATTATTTTTATATATTAGATGTGAAAAAACGATCGTTTTATTGATTTATATGTTTTAATCGATTCGATTAAATGATTTTTAATTATGATTTTAATAATCAAAATCGAATTAAATACCTATCAATTTAGTAATTTTCGATTACCAGGTTTGTATTTACATAAAAAACATGTAATACAAAAAGATAATAAATATAAGTGTTCGGATATTGATGCAGGGATGAGAGGAAAGTTATATATAAAAATATTGATATTAATATTAAAAATTAAGAATGATGATGTGTACAGAGAGAAAGTTGATGTGGAGAAAGAGAAACAACTGTCCGGGCGGATAAGGATGAAGATGCCCTAAGTGGCTTCCATCAAAATCACCATTATTATGAATTACCAATAAAATCCAATTCTTCAGAGTTCAAATTAAATAAAATGAAAATAAAAAAATTAGTATTAATCCCAAAACATTTATAACAAATTTAACCTCCATAATTTTAAATTGAATATTTAATTACTAAACTTTAAAATTTTAACAAATTTTAATTTAGACCAATAATCTCTAAATTTAGGGATGACTGATTTGATTAATACTTTGTCATTCACAATTATTCTATTCTATTTTACTATATTCTTTTCTATTATTCTATAAATAAATAACTATGTTGCACAGGTATAAAAGTCCATACAAATTAATTAAAATAATTTTTTAAAAATTATTTTAAAATTCTTGTAGGTTGCACGAGGTTACTATATATGACTATATTCTCAGTCAAACTCTATAATGTACACTATTTGTCTCACTGAATCTTTTCATGTGCACTCTGTTGGATCTTAGCACAGTAATCAAACAAGCTTCCATCGAAGCAACGCCTAATGGCTTCTTTAGATAAGTAGCCATCTTGATCCCTCGCTAAAATGTACAAAACCGTCCATTCCATCTTCGCTGCAGCCCTAAAAGCTCGAATACAACGTATAAGAAGTATCATCAATGCTCGAATACAACGTATAAGTACCATCAAAGCTCGAATATAATGTATAATAAGTATCATCAAAGCACGAATATAATGTATAAGAAGTATCATCAAAGCTCGAATATAATGTATAAGAAGTATGATGGGAACATTTATTCATATTAGAAAGGCACAATACCAGCCAAAAGGGTCGAACGCTAGTCTATTAGCCTCAGTCATTCTCCATACTTCTCCAAATGAAAGCTTGTCTGGGAATGTCTGTGCATGTTTACTGAACATATTTTCAAAGTTCACAGGGACATATCTACAATACCAAACAACAAACATCCCATTACGTGTTTCATATTGTAAAGGTTAGGCGAAGCCAATAAACTAGAACATTTCCACTTTCATAACCGAGTTGGGACATTTTTATATTAAAAGCATGCATACCTTCCTTCAGTGTCATAAGTTCCTGAATCGCTTCCATGTTTGGATTTGTGTATGTTGTTGAGATAAATAGGGAAAAAAGGAGAAGGAATCCATCCCTTGAATATATGAAAAATAAAGATTATCCCACGAGTTAAAAACTCAGATATATTGGAAACAACTTACAGGAAGTGTAGGATAACTCAAGCCAACATTGATGACAATAGCCATTATGAGAGAAGCTATAATGTTGAATCCAAGTTGACGAAATCCTAAACAAGATGATGAGTGATGAGTAAACTGTAATGCAATACATTTTATTAATAGAAGAAGGAGAAGTAGTACCAGAGTAAGTCTCCCACGGATAAATGATGCCATTATCATCTTGATCAAAGAATGCACAGTGCTGCTGCAATACACTCAGATTGTCATGACTGTGCCCTTGTGTCCCATTTGGGTGTTCCATATCTGGTGCAACCAGTCCTCTAGCCACATCTGTAATACACGCAAAACTCATCATGACTCGTTTTTTAATACAAAAGAAAAAGCCTTATATTCATTAACATAAGAAAGAACACAATTTAAATAAAATAAACACCAAATAACAGACAATACAACTTGGCATTTCACCGAATAACACTCAGTCATATATATGAATATAATTGATCGATTTTGCTTCAATATTTGCTTCGCCAATTGAATTTGAAGAGTCTATAAACTAAATCAAATTCTATCAGTGAAGCACAGCCAGGATTCAAATTCAGTGAATAATTCAACATCATTATAAGAATCAGAATCGAGGAAAGCAGACATAAATCTGTACTCACATGGCTTTGGAATTGAAGTTTCCAAATCTGATCTAACCGGCCGTTCTAGAGTAACAGGAGCAAGCATTGCTACCGAACTCAAAGCCTCATTCCTCCCCCCGCCGGAAACTGCATCACTCGCCATGTCAATTTTTCTGTCAAAACACAGACTTTGGAAGTGAAATCGTGAATCCAATTCACAAAATTGGGTTTATTTCAATGCAGCGAAGCGGTGACAAAACAATCAGACGCGTCGACCATGCAAACGACCGCATCACACGCCACGCTTCGCTTTACACGATCAGCCCCTATTCGCCACGCAAACACCCTATTTTCTTCCTTTAAAGCAATTTAAAAAATTTAACTAATCAATAATTTTTTTCTAATATTATTTTGTTGTCGTTAGTATATCCAACAAACTTATCGTTAAAGAGCCCACTTAACGTAACTCAGTTTGTATTCACAATATAATGTGTTTGTTTGGTACCCCGATTAAAACAGCGGTGAGGTGCGATGAGATATTGAAATCGTGATTTTTTTAATACGCAAAAAGCATAAGGTTAATTGCAATGTGATAATCATTAAAAAATCACGATATCATCACAGCTGTTAAAACCAGCTGTGACCTCATCGTAATTTTGGAAAATACTCATTTACCCTTACTTATATTAATTATAATATAATTATATTTATTATTTTATATATATAAAAGTATATTATTATTTTTACATAAATCATGATCATAATATCGCAATTTTACCAAACATACTTAAAAATTCACGATCATCATATCTCACCACACCTCACTACACCGCAATTTTAAAAAAACTGAACCAAACAAACCCAATAATAATCATACTATAATTATATTGATTATTTTTTATGTATTGATTCTTATGTTTTATCACTATACTTGATGGTGACATTCTGGTAAATAGAGAAAATATAAACCATTTTAAACTAAAATAATAAAATATTTAAATTTATAAGGAAGCACTTTCCATTGGCTTAACAACGAAGCACAAAGTAACTACCTGATGAAGCACACATTTCTGCTAGCGCTAACTAACAAACACAACATCATTGTTTTCATCAAGATAGCCTCTTGCACTTCTTCTGTGGATTCTTCGGAACCGAGTCGAATACATCGCGCTTGCGTCTGTTATTATGGTTATTCTCCACATTCATATTACTATAAGTAATGTTACCATTACAAGTAGAAACAGCACCACTTGGCTGAGTAGTCTTCATTTGGGATTGCAATGCTTCTTTAACAAAGAACTTGAGTTTCCACAATGTGGATTCACTCTACACAAATAAAAACACACAGTTTTTACTATCCCGGATCATGGATATGAAGATATAACTTGATAATAAACGGGTATAGGAAGGAAACCTGAGCATCAATGTTGACTTCTACGGTTTCACTGGTTGCTTGGAAGTTTGAGTTGCTTTGAGCTATGATTTCTAGGGCTTTGTTGATATCTTCTGATGACAGTTTAGTGATTGAACTTCCCAGTTGCTTTTTCTCTTCTGTAGTCATCTTTCTGAATAAAAAACAAGAGAACGA
>RWGZ01000047.1:0-19018 GCA_009725065.1 Utricularia reniformis
ATATGGGCTGACCCAATGACATTGGGCCTTATCTAGTACGGAGTATCCGATCTTAGAACCCTCATCATTGATAGATCAAATATAATACTATTTTATTAGTTATTTATTTATTAACGGTTGTTAAGGGAATTCTAAATTGTTCGAGATATGTATTTGGGGTCAAATACATATAATCAAACTTAGAGTATATGAAACTTATACATTCTGAAGTTTTCGGTTCAATATGAGCAATAATGTTACCAAATGAACAAAAATAGAATACATTTTTTTGTTAAGCCAATAATTAAAGGGAATATTATAATGTTACCAAATGAACAAAATATGGCAAGTTAGTGCGGGACATTGTCTTTAGCGATTATATTTATATTCAATGTAGACAAATTTGCAATGACGGGTGGCCCACCATATGTCGCTTTCCATAGTTCTAACTAAAAATCTCGACCACACGATCATATTCCACGGACGTGGCGCAACGAGGTCTTCACACTTCACACCTTGATTTACTTCCGTTTGTTATTCTAGTTTAAAACTATATTATATAATTATTGTTACATTAGTATTTTGAGTTTTAACTTTGAGTTTGCTATTTAAGATTAAATTCCTATTAAACATCGAATATATAATTTCTAACCAATTGAGTCGGTCAACGAATAAATTCATTAAATTTAAATTGATTTATTAAATTTAATGTTATATATTACAAAATGAAAACACTTAATTTGGCTTTATTTCGGTTCATTTGCATATTTAATCTATACATACGGTCAAATTTAAAGTCATACTGTCATATCCTTCTTATTACATAAATTTTGTTTTTCCTTTGTATTATGCGTTAAAGTTAAAAACACATAATGGGGTCGTAAATTGGTTCTTCACCGCTATGATTGTTATTCGATACGAATGAATCTAACTCTTTATATTTATATTCGTTCATATTTTGTTCGAACATTGTTTATGTTCGTTCGAATTCTATTCGAATGAGAATTCATGTACGAACATTGTTCAAATACTTATATAAATATTCGTGTTCATTTGAATAACTTGTCGAACAATATTTTCAGATTTTTTTGAATATATAAATTAAAATTAAATATACTAAAATTGATTTTTTAAATTAAAATTTGAATAAATAAATTAATATAATTTAGTAAGTTTATAAATGTTATGGGGTTGGATCCACAATGAAGCTTAGACATGATCAACCAGTACTATATGGGTTTTCATTATAATAATGATTATTTACATTTTGTAAAAGCATAATATTAATTATAATTCAATCATAAAAATTTGTCGATTCATATTTATAGTGTTTGGATTCGTTCGTTTATTTGTTCGAGTTCGCATTCAGATCTATTTATTTGTATTTGTGAAAAAAATATGATGTAAATGTATTATAATTATAAGATAAATTAATTACGGGACTACTACGTAAAAATATATTGATGTAAATGTTGTATAAATTATGAGATAAATTAATTAATTGTAAAATATTAGTTCAAACTAATTGATTGTAAAATAACTAAAATACCCAATGTTTGGAATCACAATTAAAATATAAATGGTTTTAATCATATGATATTATTAAAGTATATGAATAAAATAAATATGAAATGAATGCAAATATTATCCAAACATAAAAGAATGTCATTTTCCTCCACCGCTGTCCTAAATAAAAAAAGTTATGTAAGAAAGCGAAACCGCTCACGAGCAAACCATGTAGATGCACTCATTTTTTCAATCACCTAAAATTTCGTACAATTCCATTCAAATCATTATCCAATACATTTCCAACAAATAAATAGAGTTAACATTACCATATAATAATCGTATCATTAAAATCTCTTGATATTGTGATTTTACAACCATAGTACAAATAATAATAATACAAAGAAATGTATTTTATAATAAATTATGTTACTCAGTTGCCCTCAAAATTTAAAATAATCTAAATGTTGTGCTCCAAATTTCGGAAGTTATATACTAAATACTAAAAATTGATATAATATATGCTACTTACCCTCAAAGTTTTAAATTTAATAATTGCGCATGGAGTTCAAAAAATATTTACATTTGATACTAATGTAAAATTTTTAAAAAATATCATTTAATAAAAACGAGTGTTATCAATACATATATTATCATCTTTGTGTATCGTATTTACAACAAATAACGATATATAAAATGGCACAACCACAAGCATATTTTTGCATTAAAATAGTTTTTAAGTATATATATAGTATGTTGTTTACTGAATACACTTATCTTACCACACGCATAAAAACAGAAGTTGCAGTGGGGTTGCTTTGTTAAGAAAACTAAACTTGTTGTTCTGTAGAAGCTGGAGCTACACGGTGTTTATGCAGGGCAAAGAAGGAGGATTTGTATTAGGTTAGGGTAGGTTTTCGCTGATTCAAAATCTTCTTCATGCTTGTTGCATCGCCGTTAAGGGGTTTGAACAATGGAACGGAAGAAGAAGAAGAAGAAGAAGAAGAAGGTACTGATTTCTCGATGGGGAATTGGCTTGATTCCATTGATTTCCAGTTTGACGATCTACTCCTTGGATCTGAATTGGAGACGGAGCTTCGGAATTTCGATGACTTCTCCGAGGGATTACCGGTCGAGTTACATGATGGATCTGGTAAAATCAACGAAACCGTGAGTTCGCCGGAGAAGATATGTCGCAAGGAAGTTCTTAAAGGAAGAAAAGCTTCAAGAAACAACTTAACTGGAAAGAAGAAAGCTAAGGTAAGAAGACATTTATCCAATTAGAATTCCAAACTTCACCTCTTTCGCTTTCGTATTTAATGTCAGGTTGACTGGACGCCGGAGCTTCACCGGCGATTCGTGCAGGCGGTGGAGAGACTAGGACTTGACAAAGCAGTTCCTTCTAGAATTCTTGAGCTCATGGGAAACGATTGTCTCACTCGCCACAACGTTGCAAGTCATCTTCAGAAGTACAGGTCTCGCCGGAAGCATATGTTAGCAAGGGAAGCGGAGGCGGCGGCCGGTAATCAACGATACAGCGGCGCAGTGAAGAAGGCTAATAATGTGAACGCGTGGATAACACCCACTCCCACGATTGGGATCCCTACGGTGGTCCCAAATTTCAGACCCGTAAACCTAAATGTTTGGGGTCATCCATCTGTCGACCAATCATACATCAACATGTGGCACAAACAATATTGGATCCCACAACACCATGTGAGTGTCTTAATGTCAGAGATACGTTTATATGTGAAATCTGCAACTAATTTTATAGAACAGGTACCTTCACCGGCGTACTTTCCACCGGCGATGCCTTTTCCTGGCATACCAACACCCCCGCATCTCGGATTGTCAATGCGACAACCACCCTCGGATATTCACCCTGTAAGTAAGCATTGAAACAAGTAAATGCATTCACAATGTGTTATTGAACTTGAGATTATGTCTACTGAAGTCGAAGGAAAGTGTGGATGCGGCGATCGGAGAAGCTCTGTCGAAGCCGTGGATGCCGCTGCCGTTGGGATTGAAGCCTCCATCGGTCGACAGCGTCGTTGTGGAGCTACAGCGGCAAGGAATATCAAATATACCACCGAGTGGGTGGTGAAGTTCTGCTTGAATCGGCCTGTGCCTGTGTCAGGGAAGAAATAAGAAAATCTGTGAGATACGACAAGCAATTTCAAGCACTGGGAATCCAATGTTCTGAATAATATCCAAAATATCACTCGTTCACAATAACTGGATTATTATATCAAGCATTCTATACATCATTTAAACATGTATAAATTTCGAGAAAATTAGCGGTTTCTAAATCTCGATAACAACAAGTTTAAATGTACCTTTGCAGTTCAAAATTTCGATCATAACTCTGTATTCTACTTTCACAGACCTGTATAAAAAAGGGTAGTTTTTACAGAACAGATGTATTGTTGTCACAGATCAAGGTTGAGAGTTGATCGAATAATGAAGCAATGTAATTAATAGGGCATGATCATTATGCTTCAAAAATGAAGATCACAGACAAACAGAAGATGTAAGAACAGGTTCTATGTGTAATTTCAGCAATTACTCCAACAAAACAAGTAAATGTAAGTCTGCATTTATGAGTAAATAAAATGTCATTCTGCGGTTTAAAATCGTAGTAACATACTAAAACAGAAATGAAAAATGTCCCTTCTTTGCTTTTCCATCTTCATCTAGTGTCGTTAATGCCTACAACAGGAAGAAGGGAGGTGGTCTTATATAGAGAAGAACATGTTAAAAGCAACAAATCCAATGTACCAGTAAAAATGGAGGTGTAAGGCGTTTACATCATAGATTATAAAACTCGGCAACAAGATATATAAGAAAAACGAAGAGAATATGAATGAAGACTCTAATTCAAAAGTGACTCACTGGGATATAAGGGAAGGGCAAAGTTCGGGCTCTACAATGCTAGATACCTATAAAAAGAGTGAAGAGAGGATACTTGTTAGGAAGGCATGATAAAAAATGATGCTTGATATTGTGAGGTATCAACACAAGAATGGAGGGAAGAAACCAGAGCAACAAATGTTGGCAGGAGAATTGTTTGAGTTGTAGACATTAAACAAGGCGTTATTAATAAAGGCTGGGACTTGAAGACTGGTAAGCATCAGAAAAATAAGAGTTGAACACAAATGATAGATACTGAGGACCAAGAAAACTATTATCTTTCATTAATTTTGCATATTTCATAAGAATCTAAGAAAGTGAATCACGATAAAATTCAAATTAGGTTTTTTGTAATTAAAACGAGGGTAGCTTAATCATCAAAGTAGCAATCCAGAAGCCAAATAAAGTTACTGTAATTTTAGCTTTCTTACCTTCCGGTAGCCAGCAACAACCGCTGCGCGAAACTGTGAGCAAAGATGTCAACAAAGCAGAAGCAGTGACTGTGTGGTAGGGCCTCAATGACTCAAGGCACGCGCTCATTTCAACTGGATACCTTCAACATTATATAAATCAGAAAATAGAGCAGATGCAACAATTCATCTACATCAAGAAATGAGATACCTGAAGACACCCGGACGGAGAGCGTGTGTTCCGGAGGGGAATCGGAACGGGGACGAACCACCTGATTTCGGAGTAGAACCGATCCTGGATGTAGCAGTGCGCACAGCCGGCGAACGTAACACGAATCTTGCGGCAGAGAACACCATTTCCTTCACCAGAATTTCCAGTTGCAGAACGAAATCTCAAAACGTAAAATGAACAGATTTCGGGCTTCACTAAACCCTACAAATCTCCCTGCTCCAGCCAATTTGATTGTACGCAGATTTTAATTGAATGGGCTCAATTTGTTAATGGGCCTTCATATAATGATAAAACTTACAACCCAGAACAAATCAACTAGAAAAGCAAGAAAGTCATACCCTTGTTACGTACAATTACTTTCGTGGTTATTACATAGAAATCATACGAGTATACTTTGAAAAACATATAAATTATATGTGGGTTCGAACGCCCGACATTGAGAATATGATCGACATCAACATTTGGTAAGAACTTCTAATCGTCATCAGGATATGATCGACATCGACATTAGAGAGAGATGTGATCGAAATCAGAAGATCGGTATAGAGTTTGGCACATGTGACAATTGTATAGCAACTGTAACAACTACCCATCATCAAATGAAGAGTTGACATCGAACTGTTAGATTGGAAACCCATATCCAACCATGAGCTACAGCTTGGGTTGAAAGAGATTGACCTATGAAGAGAAGTCTAGATCCAATTTGAGAAATGAATCAAAAATTGGATGTAACAATTGGAAGGGATTAACACACGAGGCTCCTTTGAGATTGATCTTTGACATAACAGTTCAACTTGGAGAAGATTAGTACACCTTAAAGCTCCTATGAAGCTTTGAGAATCATCTGAGAGATTGCTCGTGATTCTAAGGTAGGACTAATCACATGATTTGCTGAATGTTTGCCTTGTTTTGGCTTGTAACTTGTGTTGAAACTGTTTTAGTGGATTAGTCAAGGATTCTTTGGCTCGTGGTTTTCTCCCGGCAATCGGGTTCCACGAAAATATCGGTGTCATTACAGTTACAGCAAGTAAACGAAACAAACAAAGTTAAAACTCAGAAAACTGTATCATAAACTTGCAAACCGAGAGATATCCATTCTGCTGGTTTTTCGTCTTAGATGAAATGTGATAAAAGTTAACAAGTGGTATCAGAGCGTTATTTTGATTCTGCAACATTGATTCTAAGACGAATGGATGATACAGTTGTACCAATGATCAAGCTAACATCTAGCTACTACTCAATATGGAAAGTTAAAATGGAGGATCTGCTTTCATATCGAGATGTGTGGACTGTTATTGAATCAAAGGATAAACCAGAGAAGACAGATGCTACAAAATAGAAGATGATGAACAAGAAAACAGCTGCATACATTAGATCATGGGTAGACATGAGTCTATTTCACCACATAGGCTAGGAGACAGAAGCAAAGTCTATGTGGGATAAACTTCAAACAATATGTGAGAGGAAAAATATTCAGAACAAAGTATGAACGATCAAGAAGCTTGTGAATTTCCGATATGCTGATGTTAAACATATAGCTGAGCATTTGAATCAGTTTCAAGACGTGGTGAATAATCTGACCAGGGCAAGCTTGAAGTTGGATGATGAGTTGCAAGCCTTGTTGCTTCTTGGAACAATCCCAGATTCATGGGATACCTTAGTTGTCACATTGAGCAATTCAGCGCCAAAATTGTCATTTGTAGTTGTGGTTGAAAGTCTTCTAAATGAAGAACATAAGAGAGACTCAAACAAGGAAAAAGGTGTTGGGCGATCGACACTTTTCATGGAAGGGACGATCGACAGTCTGAGTATGATCGACATTGAAGTGACGATTGGCACCAGGTTCCAGCCTTGAGAGCAGCATGTTTCGATGTGACGGTCGATCAACCTAAGGAGTGCACTGAGTGCAGTCAACAAGGATTAGTGAGCTTTAACCCTAAAGCCCACTTGCAACCATTATATAATGGGTGTTAGCCGCCTTAATGTGAATGATAATCATATTAGGGTTTATCAGATAATAACAAGGATCATCATCACCAGAGGAAAAAACGCAGAGGGAGCACGGGAGAACAACAAAGGTTGCAAAGGAGTTTTGTGGAGATAATCTTTATTGTTTGTTGCTCGATATCAGTGTTTTAAGAACGGAATAGTTCTTGAATTCTATATATGTTGTTTATTTGGTGATAGTGGATTGACCGGTGTTGGTCCGTGGTTTTCTCCCGGTACTTGGGTTCCACGTAAAAGTTTTTGTGTGTCTATTCCATTCCGCCGTGTGTGTGCGTCTGAGTTCTAACAGAAAAGTAATCTGTAAAGAATCGGTAAAATCTATTTTAAGCTAACAAGTGGTATAGGAGCTGGTTTTCTGGAACATGTGTAGCAGCAAGTTCTAGCAGCGGGTTCCAGCAGGTCAGCGTGAAAATGGAGGATTCAGGGGTACCGATGATAAAGTTGGACTCCACAAATTATTCGATATGGAAAGTGAAGATGGAGGACTTGTTGTCCTGCCAGGATTTGTGGTCGACAATCGAGTCGAAGACTGCACCAACGGGAATAGACGACGCAAAATGGAAAATAATGAATAAGAAAGCGCTGGCGCATATTAGGTCGTGGGTCGACCTGTCACTGTTTCATCACGTCGGAGAGTTGACGGACCCGAGGGCTATGTGGGTCAAGCTTCAGAGTATATGCGAGAGAAAGAACGTGCAGAACAAGGTCGGCACGATAAAAAAGCTGGTGAACCTGAGGTATGCCGATGGGAGTCCGATGGCCGAGCTTCTGAATAAGTTTCAGGACTTGGTGAACAAGTTAACTCGGGCGAACTTGAAATTGGATGACGAGTCGCTGCTGCTCCTCGGCACACTGCTCGACACTTGGGAAACACTGGTGGTGGCACTGAGTAATTCGACACCAGTGTTGTCGTTGACGGGAGTGGTGGAAAGTCTCATGAACGAGGAAGAAAGGAGACGAGAGTCGAGCACTTGTGGTCACGGGACTTTGGCTACTACTACCGATCGTCAGGATCGACGGTCGAAGGGAAACAAGAAAGGCAAGTCACAATGGAATGACAAGCAGGGTGTGGGAAATGTTCCGATAGCAGGTGGCGAGGGGAGAGCATGTTTTCATTGTGGGGTTGTTGGACACTTGAAGAAGGATTGTGTCCATTACCGAAGGTCCAAGGAGGTACATGGAAAGAATGACAAGGAAGCCGAGGAGGCTAATACGGTCTGTTCGTCATATGATGATGACGAGCCTATAGTCTTGTCTGAGGAGTCTAACATACCTCAAGAAGGACAAGAGGAGTGGGTGTTCGACACAACTGCCTCCTACCATGCGACATCGAACCGGAGCAGTTTCAAGACGTATATTGATGGGGAGTTCAGCATGGTCAAAATGGGTAACACTAGTGCATCGCCGATCGTGGGCATCGGGTGCATAGAGTTGACGACCAACACATGGATGAAAATTGTCTTGAATGGAGTAAGACACATTCCTACACTGCGTTTGAATTTGTTTTCGGGAAATGTTTTCGATCGAGAAGGGTACACAAGTGTGTGCCGAAAAGGTTTGTGGAAACTAACGAAGGGATCATTAGTGGTTGCGAGAGGGGTACTGGATCGTACCCATTACCGAACGATGATGTCAAATGGGTCGACGGTGTCAAAGAGGTTTATGTCTCGAAGTGTGGATGTGGGGGTCGACGCTGGGAGGAGCGAACCTGTTACAACACTTGAGTCGGATCGGTCAGGAGATCGATCTGTAAAGAATAAACAAAGGCATGTTCGATTTCGACGAAACGTGGTAAAAATGGCAAAGGGGTCAAAGTCAGACCCAATGAACACAGAGGAACCCAGGTTGGAAGTGACGACCAACCTTGAGGTAGACCAATCGGCAGAGCCGATCCACACTGAACCAAGGAATGCCGATGTCCCTCCTAAACCAATCAAAGGTCGACTGTTGGTGAATGACAGTGGCAAAGGAAAAGGGCGATTTGGGAGGAGCTCACATAGTTTGAAAGGAACCGGAGAAAAGCTCGTTAAGGCACAGGTCAAGAAGAAGACGTTTTCGAGCAAGTGGATTTTCAAGCGGAAGATGGAAGCTAGTGAGAGCAATCGATATAAAGAAAGGTTAGTGCATAAGGGGTTCATTCATGAGCAAGGGGTAGATCCTGATAAGGTGTTCAACACAATCGTTAAGGAGGTGACGATCGGGAGAAGTCAACATAGTTCTAAACAGGTTTGTTTGGAACATGTTGGAAAGATTTATCAGTGATCGACAATGCGCTCTAAGGCTGGAGGAGGAGATTGTTGGGCGATCGGTATTTTTCATGGAAGGGACGATCGACAGTCTGAGTATGATCGACATTGAAGTGACGATCGGCACCAAGTTCCAGCCTTGAGAGCAGCATGCTTCGGTGTGACGGTCGATCAACCGAAGGAGTGCACTGAGTGCAGTCAACAAGGATTAGTGGACCTTAACCCTAAAGCCCACTTGCAACCATTATATAATGGGTGCTAGCCGCCTTAATGTGAATGATCATCATATTAGGGTTTATCAGATAATAACAAGGATCATCATCACCAGAGGGAAAAACGCAGAGGGAGCACAGGAGAACAACAAAGGTTGCAAAGGAGTTTTGTTGAGATAATCTTTATTGTTTGTTGCTCGATATCAGTGTTTCAAGAACGGGATAGTTCTTGAATTGTATCTGTTGTTTATTTGGTGATAGTGGATTGACCAGTGTTGGTCCGTGGTTTTCTCCCGGTACTCGGGTTCCACGTAAAAGTTTTTGTGTGTCTATTCCATTCCGCCGTGTGTGTGCGTCTGAGTTCTAACAGAAAAGTAATCTTTAAAGAATCGATAAAATCCATTTTAAGCTAACAAAAGGAACATTAGTAGCCACAGAAAGACCAGACATAAGTTACAACAAGTCCTCTTATAAGAGAGACAAATCTAAGCATGATAAATATGTTGGAAGGTCGAAGTCACCTGCCTTTGGAGCTGAAACTCGAGCCTGCTACCACTGTGGAGTGGTAGGACATCTGAAAAAGAATTGCATACACTTCAAGAGAGCTTATGAAGTGCATAAGAAAGAAAAGAAGAAGGAACTAGAGGAAACCAACTCGATTGCAACCACCAGCGGTGATAAACTAATTGTTCTTTCAACTGAGGAGCTAACATTTCCCATAATGGAGCACAAGAGTGGATATTTGACACAACAGCTTCATACCATGCAACTCCTTATAGAAGCTCCTTCAAAAGTTATAAAGAGTGGCACTTTGGTATGGTTAAAATGGGGAATTCGAGTGTGTCTGAAATAATTAGAGTGGGAACCATTGAAATGGTGACAAACACGGGGGTAAAACTGATTCTGAATCAGGTGAGACACATACCAACTCTGAGATTGAATATGCTTTTTGGAAACATCTTTGATCAAGAGAGATATACAATTATATATGGAAGTCGCTGCTGGAAATTGGTGAAAGGCTCACTGATGACTGTAAAAGGAAGTCTAAAACGCACTCTATATAGGACTGAAATGACCAATGAAATGCAATCTACTATAACTGCAACTTTTGAAACTTCAACACAAATATGGCATCAGGCTTGCTCACTTAAGTGCTGAAGGAATGAAACATCCGGTTAAGCAAGAATTATTCCCAAACCACAAGATAGAAGATCAGAAGAATTGTGAGGACTACTTAAAGGGCAAACAACACAGTAGAAAATCAGAAGCATTGGAGTTGATACACAATGTTGTTTGTGGTGAAATGGATGTTGAATCATTTGAATGGAAGAAGTACTTTGTATCCTTCGTTGATGATGCTACTAGAAAGGCATAGATTTATCCTATCAGAACGAAGAATGAAGCTTTTACCAAATTTAAGGATTTTCAGCATATGGTAGAGAGGGAGAAAAGCAAGAAACTCAAGTGTTTGAGGAGTGATAACAGTGGAGAGTACACATCTCTTGAGTTTGTTGCCTATTGTAATGAAAGAGAGATCAAGCATGTAAAAACTGAGCATGAGACTCCTTAACACAATGGTATTGCAGAGAGATTAAATAGAACATTATTAGATAAAGTTAGATGTATGATCTCAACCGCCAAACTACCAAAGAATTTTTAGGGAGAAGCTTTGATTGCTGCTTATTATCTCATGAATCTATCCCCTTCAGCCTCCATTGATTTTAAGACACCAGAAGAGCTATGAAGTGGGAAGAAACCGAAGTTGGAACACTTGAGAGCATTTGGATGCAAAGCAAGTGTAATAATTCCAAATGATCAAAGGATGAAATTAGACTCACACTCTCATATCTGTATATTCATTGGCAATGGAGAAAATGAGTTTAGATATCGTTTTTGGAATCCAACGGAGAAGAAATTAGTGAGATCAATAAATGGTGTCTTCTTTGAAAATGAGAATATATCCTATTTGTCAAAGGGAAGTCAGAGGCAAGAAGATTCAGAACCTACGGCTGAGTTGGAAGAATTGTCTAAAGAAAATTTAGAATATGGAAATCCACAAGATTCATTTTCAAAACCAAGGGAGCAACTAGTTGAGCTACAGAATGAATCTTAGATTGAGGGAGACACGGATCAGTAGGAGTTGAGAAGATCTAGCAGGGTTAGACATCCTTCCAACAAATATCCTGCCATAGATTATGTTTTGATTTCAGAACATGAAAGCCTGAAACTTTTCAAGAAGCATTGAATATGAAAGACTCCGGAAAATTGATCAAAGCCATGAATGAGGAACTTTCATCACTTGAGAAGAACAAAACATATGATATTGTGGAAGCACCAGTTGGAAGGAAGATTCTACACAACAAATGGATATTTAAAAAGAGCTTGAAGCGGATGGCAGCATTAGATTCAAAGTAAGGCTTGTTGTGAAAGCTTTCGGTCAAAAGAAATGAATTGATTTTAAAGAAATATTTAGTCCAGTGGTCAAGCTAGTCACTATCATATCAGCATTGGCAATTGCGGCACATTTAGACTTGGAAATAGAACAACTTGATGTCAAAACAACATTTCTACATGGAGATATAGAAGAGGAATTGTACATGCATCAACCCGATGGCTTTGTTAAAAAGGGAAAAGAGAACATGGTATATAGATTGAGGAGGAGTCTCTATGGACTCAAGCAAGCTCCAAGACAATGGTATTTGAAATTTGATTTGTTCATGAATGTGATTAAATTTGAAAGATCAAAAGAGGATCATTGTGTCTACATGAAAGCTTTCAGCAAGGATAAATTCATGTTACTATTGATTTATGTGGATGATATGTTGCTGATAGGATATGATTTGCAGCTTATTAAGGACCTAAAGATGAGTTTATCTCAGACTTTTGAAATGAAAGATATGGGAGCAATAAGCAGAATTTTAGGAATGAGTATAGTGAGAAATAGAGCCAACAAGGAGATCTTTGTTCACCAACAGAGATACATTGAGCAATTATTGAACAAATTCAACATGGAGAATGCTAAGGAAGTCAGCATCCCATTAGGAATTCAATTCAGATTAAACAGAAGCTCGAGTCCAAAGACAGAAAAGGATCATCAAGATATGACACTTGTCCCTTACTCATCTCTCGTTGATAGTTTGATATACTTGATGGTTTGCTCTAGACTTGATATTTCATTTGTTGTTGGTGTGTTAAACATGTACTATCTAATCCCGACAAAGATCACTGGAGGCAGCAAAATGACTTCTAAGATATCTGAAAGGTACCAAAAACATTGGACTTAAATTCAAGGCTGGAAATGAATTGAGATTGATCAGTTTTTGTAACTTTAACTTTGCTGGAGATCCTGACACGAGAAAATAAACTTCTGGACATGTATGTATACTGGGAGGAGGTACCATATCGTGGAGTGCAAGGTTACAAAAGTGTGGCACTTTCTACAATCGAAGCTGAATATATGGCCATCACTGAGACTGTAAAAGATATTGTCTGGCTTCAAAGATTACTCATGGAGCTAGGAGTAACAGGATTGGAACCTCTGCTCTACTATGATAATCAGAGTGCACTTGAGTTGTGCAAAAATCCAGCATTTCACTCAAGAACAAAACATGTGGATATTAAATATCATTGGATAAGAGAAGTGATGAACGAGAAATCCTTGGTTTTGATGAAGGTCCATACGGAAGACAATCCAGCTGATATGATGACCAAGACTGTGACATGAATGAAACATGAATTTTGCTCTAAGGTAGTTGGCCTGAAGTAGGTTACTCAGTTGAACAAATGAAACTACATATAGCTCGATGGTTGGAGGAGGAGAATGTTGGGTTGGAAGTCTATATCCAACCATGAACTACAACTTGGGCTGAAAAGGATTAGCCTAAGAAGAGAAATGGTCTAATTTGAGAAATAAATAAAATATTAGATGTAACAGTTGGAAGGGATTAACACACGGGATTGATGTTTTTGTCATCTTCATTTGAGATTGATCTTTGACACAAGAGTTTTGCTTGGAGAAGATTAGTGCACCTTGAAGCTCCGGTGAAGCTCTGAGAATCATCCGAGAGGTTGCTCGTGATTCTAAGGTGGGACAAATCACATGGTTTGTTGAATGTTTGCTTTGGTTTTGCTTGTAACTTGTGTTGAAACTGTTTTAGTGGATTAGTCAAGGATTCTTTGGCTCGTGGTTTTCTCTCGGCACTCGGGTTCCACCTAAATATCGGTGTCTTTACAGTTACAGCAAGTGAACGAAACAAACAAAGTTAAAACTCAGAAAACAGTTTAATAAACTTGCATACAGAGAGATATCCATTCTGTTGGTTTTTCATCTTAGATGAAATGTGATGAAAGTTAACACGAACATGGTTGGATGGCCGAGCTGCTCGGATGACCTAATATTGAGCATGGTTGGAAGCACTTATTACTAAGTGATCAATAATATTTTTTTAGGAATATGAAATTAATAATATGTATTTAACCATGTATACAATCTTATGCACTATTAGATGTGAGTACGGGTTTAAACAAACCTAGCACTAGTAATTGTGAGTTTAGATGTAAATGGACCGAGCACTAGTAGTTGAGAGTACTTGTGTAAACGAAATGAATCGGTTTGTGAACCATTTGAATTGAACCCGGACCTTGACTCTTAATTTTTTTAGTTTTCAAATTCGAACCAAACTTGGAATCTGGTCTATTTCGAACTTAACTCTAACATTAAAAACACTTAAGTTCTTTCTGGATTGGATGCACTTAGAGATGTGAGTACATATGATATGATTATGTGCATGATGCACATGGATTTGTGCAATCTATAAAATACGATGCACGGTATTTGGGGGACGTGATTACTTAACAAAATTTTTAAAATTATTTGTGTAATTTTAGGTAATTTAAAGTATTGGGTGCATTTGGTTCTAAAATAAATTCTCATATGAAATATACCAATTATAAAAAAATGTTTAAATATATATATACATATTTTATTAATCAACAAATTATTAACACATGTTTAATCAAATCTTTTAAAAATAACAATTATCACACGCATCTAATAGGATATTACATGTATCCCCTACTTCGTGCGTAACGGTAATACGATATAATTCTTTGGTTGAAACTTATAATATAATACAAAGGGGCAGCGGTTGAATTTGAATTTTGAACACGTGGCGCCGGCAAAACAAGAGACATGGGCCCCACTATCGGGCAAGCACTTTTTATGGGATCCACATAAATGCAATAATTTAATATCCTCGCCGTCGGCAGTCCACACGGCTGACGCTCTTCCCTTACTTCATCTGACCGAACACCGAACAAGTAATACAAACCGTTGAATTATTTATTCCATTTTTTATTATTAGCTATATTACTTTTGGTCTTATTTATTTTATAATTTTGTGAATTTGATCGTAAAAAATTATTAAAAAAATATAGTTTTGTGCAAATATTTGGAGAGATGATCGATATTGAAAAAACCCAGAAAATTTTTAGAATCCTTGCCCCAATTAAAACTGAAAACAACAAAAGATGAACAATAATCTTGTTTAGTTGATGATTAGGGTTAAATGCTAAAAAAGTGAATCTTAAAACTTTAGGGTTCAATTGGAGGAGTTTTATTGAGATCAAAATCAAAGACTCTTCCATTGTAATGATTCTCGTCCACAAGAGACGAACTGTCGGAATCGCTTCTCAACGCGCATCCGTCTGTGACTCCAGCGACAATCTTACTAATTTTGAATTTTGGCTGTTCCGGAAGATTCTGGAACAACGACGATATCTGCGGGAAGGTAACCGTAGATTGGGATATAAATAATGGGTACGCGTTAACAACGCCGGGATAAGCGATGGTGACTAAGGAGTCTGGGTTAGGTAAAGGACGGCGCGTGAAATTGATTTCTGACGAAAAGCGTGTGTTGAGATCGGCGCCGGATGAATCGATGGTGCTGCTTTCGCTGGGGCTGTCCCTGTGAACAGCACCATCTGATTGTTGTAAAAAGTTCGTTTTGGCATTCTGGCCACGGAACTCCCTCGCCGCGTTATCGTACGCACGCGCCGCCTCTTCCGCCGTATCAAACGTTCCTAACCAAACGCGTCTTTTCTGATGTGGATCCCGGATTTCGGCGGCGTAGCGTCCCCATGGTCTCTTCCTTACTCCTCGGTAGTGAACCTCCTTGACAACGTTGATCTTTGGCGGCGCAGCTCCGCCGTTGGTCTTCTCCTTCATCGTCATTTCTAGATTCTAAGCGATTCTAAAATAGAACTGAGCTGATTTTATAGGAGGAATGTGTTAAAAAGGAATAAAAAATATTTAATCGATAATTAACCGTATTTAGGAAATTCATTTTAACTTAAAATTATACAATTTCAACATTTTTTTGTTAAATTTTTTGCATATAATTCATTAAATTACAAAAAAAATATAGTTTTTTATGATATTTAATTGTCTCATTCTTCATTTATCAAATTAGTCATAAAAGTTATTTAAGGTTTTTGAATTTGTTCATATTTAATATAAAAATAAGATAAACTGGGTTTATATCTGCTAAATAACTTATGTAATAAAGTATTTGTTGACTAACTTAATGTTTGTTATTGGTAAGAAATTTAATTTATATATTTTGATTAAAATTAATTTATCAAATTAGTCATAGAATATTATTTATATGTTTTAATTAAAATATTTAAAGCCAATGCCCAGTGTCCACTGACCACGGAATCTATCCCGTGTTCCCAAGTAAGAATCAGCCACGTTGAATTACTAGCCGCCACCCTACTAGCAGTCAGCAGCCGCCCCTTGTAAACAAATACTAACTAATTTTTTTAACTTTTATTTTATATATTATTGTTTTATATGAATACTAATTATTTTATAATTCTATTTTTATTGAATGAGTCACATTTATATATTAAATTGAGTTGTAATTTTTACTAGTCTGAAATATTTTAAAATTTTGGTTAATTAGTTATGTAACTATGAAGTCCAACGTTGAAAATATATTCACTAGTGCTATTGTTATTGGAGTTAGCAATATTTTTCAAATTCAATAAATTAGTAATATTTTCACAATATGGGTTACCCTTCATATTTTTTATAAAAAAATTGGATTAATTATTTGAATCTACGAATCAGATTACGACACTTGGAATGCAAACTAATTCATGCCTGAATTTACAGAGAAAATGAGGATCAATCCCAATGCCATAAAGACGGAGGGCTTAAAATACGCTGCCTCCGAATTGTCAGGTGGCGCAAATGAAAGCGGCGGTAGTGGTCTGTGGTGATACTCCTGCCCCGGCGATGGAGATGGAGAATTGGTTTGGGTGGAGTCGCATGTTGGCGGAGTCGGTTGCTTGGTCGCCGGCACATTTTGAGGTGCAGGGGAAGGGGAATGAGATAATGGATTTGGCTTCGCAGCTGGAGATTGAGATAGGGGACTAGGACCAGCCCCATGCTCGGGCGCTCCACCCGCCGGAGACAATGATGGGGAATCGTCAGGTGGCACGTTGGATGTACACCCTTCTGGTGAAGACGTCGGCGGTGAACTCCGGGGAGCTTCCGTCGTCACATTAAGTTCAAACTTCTGGCCTTTCTCACAGTTCTGATCATGCCCACTAACGAAATAGTAATTTCCAGATCTCGTAAGCCTGAATTTCGACACACTATTTCTTAAAATCTTCACCGGATTATCTCTATTGCATCTTGTGTAATCATCTCTGTGAACAACCAGCACAGAATCACGCCCTTTTTTGTACCTAAAAACTGCAACACAAATCAAAGAAGCGTTAACTTCACAGAATCCTTCAATTGGAATAAAGAAATGGATTACCCAGTTCATCATTGACCAGAAAACGTTGAGCTTTAGCCCAAGAATCGTATCTCCGGCGTGGATTCACTGTCCATCCATCGTCATCTCCGACGAGAAACTTATGTCCCTCAACCCAGGAAATCAATCCCATGAAAACCAAGAACAAGAAACGCAAAGATGCAGAATCTTCCATTTTAGAATAAGTGGCAGAAATTGGGGAGATTGCACAATGAAGAACCTTGTCCGAACATTAGAAACGTTCATCAAATTTAAAAGCAGTGGTAACTGAGGTTACAAAGTCGATTAACTGTGAATTAAAAGACAATTTATTACACTTGACCATAATTAATCTGAATGTTTTTTTTTAAATGCCCATTAATATATATTTTTTCAAATTAGTGTAAAAACTGTGAAAATCAAATTTATCAAAATTAAGAATTTTGGATTTAATTTTGTCACATAATAAAATTCCATATATATATATTGGTACTATTATTATTTTTTAACAAGCGACCTGGCTGAAGAACGCTAGCTGCCCGTCACCCCACACTTAATATATATTGGTATTATGGGCCTATGGCTGTGGAAAAATTCACAAGTTAATAAATTGAGAGAATGTATATAAAATATATAATATATTTTATAAAAAAATAAATATGTTAAATAATAATTTAAATTAAGGATTTATAATATCGATCTCTATATAAATTAAAATATTGTTAGTTTAATAAGTTGTTAATAATAACACATACACAGTATGGGTTTTCTTTTCGCCTGCTTAAGATTTATCAACAGTTTTTTTGGGGGCTTCCAGTGCGATATCCGTTTCCTAATTCTTCCACACCAGTTACCGGAACCTGCCTCTAGATGAGCGGTTCGTTGAGTTGTCCAGCTTTTAAAACATTACGTTTCCGCAAGGAGAGGAGACCGGTAAAATTAGTTGATTTTGGGAATCTGAGGTTTTTTTTGAAAGAAAAGTTGATTTTCTTACTGATTAGTAAAATTAGTATTTTCGGTATTCTGGAGCTCTGAGATTTATGTTTGTTTTGTGAAGGACTGTGGAATCTTTACTTAAATCGAATCAGGCTCTATTTCTATTTTTCGGCTTAAAG
Organism: Utricularia reniformis; assembly: GCA_009725065.1. Classification (NCBI taxonomy): domain Eukaryota; kingdom Viridiplantae; phylum Streptophyta; class Magnoliopsida; order Lamiales; family Lentibulariaceae; genus Utricularia; species Utricularia reniformis. Next base: position 18,423 of record RWGZ01000047.1, read on the forward strand.
TTTGAGTTTGCTCAAATCCGCTGATTTTTGTTCATTGTTTTCCCAGTTCTTGCTGTGTTTCGTTGCCTATATATTCTGACTGGTAATGGGAAATGTACATTACATTGATGTTCAGTGAGTTTTTGTAATCTGGCAGCTATTACCAGTGAACATTTTGAAAAGTAGAACATCCAATTGGAAGGTAAGATCAGCAAGCAAAATGGAGGTCTCCATCACACGTCCTGATGATTGGCATCTCCATCTTCGTGACGGAGAACTTCTCAAAGCTGTTGTTCACCACAGGTTGAGTCAGTTAAACTTGTTTAGTTCCATTGAATTATACAGTATCATCTGATTCGTCATTTGTTAAATCTACTTAGTAACTTATTTAGTATCTTTGTACTTCCAGCTCGCAGCACTTTGGAAGAGCCATAGTTATGCCTAACTTGAAGCCCCCCGTCACTACAACAGCAGCAACTCTGGCCTACCATAAATCAATTTTGAGTGTTCTGCCAGAAGGCTCTGATTTCACTCCTCTAATGACGCTTTATTTAACAGATGCTACGACCCCTAATGACATCAAGCTTGCAAGTGAGTGCTTTTTCACAAATTAGCAT
>RWGZ01000048.1:9515-21697 GCA_009725065.1 Utricularia reniformis
GCTATTTGGCGAATGTTTTTCAAACCCATGTTATTTAACCAATTGTTTATAAAAACAGTCTATTTCACCAATTAAAAATTTGTAGTGGGCTATTTGTCCAATTTGCCCGTTTCCACCGACTTCTATTTCTTACATGTAAAGCAAAATTATAGTATATTTCTAAAATTATAACGTGTATTAATTATATTCTATAACTTTTTAAAATGAAATATTATCAGTTGAACAACATAATTTTAGTTTATATAAATTATAATTTCCTATATAATTGCAATCCTTTATTCTTAATAGTTTTAATAAAACATTTCTTGTTTAAAAGACATATTTATCATTTTCATTTTCTACTATTTTTTACCTCCCATCAATATTTTACATATCATTTTTTAGATTAATTTAAATATTTAAATAAATCATTTACCCACAAAGTCACATAAATAATTTACTTAATAGTATCTAATAATAATAATAATGGCATGTTGACCATAATAAAAAGAAAAGAAACCTCTCCAATTCAAAGTTTCAAACTTACCATATACTTTCGATATTCCATGAGTTTTATATTGTCAATTGTCATTACATTCCTTTATTTCTCAAATTTGTGTTAAATAAGTTACGTAATTGACAACTCAGAAAATATCGACTCGCAAAATTTAGTGGTATAAAAAAATCTCATGTACGATAAAAAAAAGCTCGAATAAAATAATTCATGTAATTTTATAGAAAAGTGAAATAAGGACAGTAAATAATTTACAACTCGGAAAATATCAAAATTAGTGGTATAAAAAAGTCCCATGTACAAGCAAAAGCTCGAAGAATAATTCATAGAATTTTACAGAAGAGTGAGATTACGACACTAAATAATTTACAACTTGGAAAATATAGAGGCTCGCAAAATCTAGTGGTATAAAAAATATCATTTAAGAGCGAAAAAAACTCGAATAATAATTCATGGAAATTTTCAAAAAAGTGAGATTAGGACAGCAAATAAATTTCAATAATATGGTTTATCCCTAATCACGTCATTAGGGTAATCACTGAATTACTGGAGCATTCTTGTTTTATTTCACCAATTCATCGTTCACTTTTCTTGTTTTTTCAACTCTAAATGTTCAGTTTAGCGATCTTCATCTTTATATTCTTCATCAATATATTCATTGTAAATTCATTAAACAATGAAGGTTTCGCTTTATTATCATTCAAGAACTCATTAACACAAGATCCACAAGGTGCACTGAGTAACTGGAATTCATCTGATGGGAATCCTTGTTCTTGGAAAGGCATTACGTGTAGAGATCACACAGTTATATCTGTTAACATTTCGACGAGTGATCTCTCCGGTACGCTGTCGAGTTCCATTGGATCTTTGTTGAATTTGGTGAGTTTGAATCTGAGAAGGAATAAATTTAGTGGTGTTTTGCCGTTTGAGATTGGGAATCTAAAGAATCTTCAGACATTAGATTTGTCGAGAAACTCTTTCGACGGAGGGATAAATGTGTCGTTTTTCGAATGTAAGAAGTTGAAGGAAGTTTATCTTAGTCATAATAAGTTCAGTGGAGTTTTACCTAATGGATTTGGGGTTCACTTACAAAAGCTTGATCTTTCTCACAATATGTTTACTGGTTTGATTCCGTATTCGCTCGGTGATCTTGCTGAAGAAGCTTATATCGATCTAAGTTACAACAATCTAACAGGTCCGATCCCACGAAACGGGGGTTTGAAAGATGAAGGGCTAATGTCATTTATTGGAAACCCTAGTTTGTGTGGTCCTCCATTGCAAGTTTCTTGTTCTGCTGATACAGAATTGCCTAAAGAAATTGAACCGAAAGCTCCGAAAAGAATGCGGAAAATCGAGCTGATCGTTGCGGTTTTTATCGACTTACTTTGCGTTTGTATCGTCTTGTTTCCGTGTTGGTTCTATTGCTTCAAACTTCGTAAAGGAAACAAGAAGACGAAAGATAATATAGCTTCTGATGGCATGGTGCAACCCGAAGAATTTGGTTTAGTTTCATTGGATCCCGAGGCAAATTTTGATCTCGGAAAGCTTTTACGAGCACCGACATTCGTTCTCGGGAACGGTAGCTTCGGGATTCTGTACAAGATCATGATCGATGATGGCCGGATGTTAGCTGTAAGACGACTACACGACGGAGGATCATGGAGGATGCAAGAATTTGAGGCTGAAATGGAAGCATTAGCAAGAATTAAACACAAAAATATTCTAACTCCAAGAGCTTATTACTTATCTGTTAATGAGAAGTTACTGATATCCGATTTCATCCCGAAAGGAAACCTCAATACCGCAATCCATGGTACGATTCGATGCTACCCTTTTCATTAATTGCAAACTTCGTCAAAATCTTAATCTTCTTTTCTTCTTAGGAAGCCCCGAAAACGGGGTTTCATCGCCTCTTTCATGGCCTCAAAGATTAAAGATCATGAAAGGAGTAGCTCGAGGATTAGCTTATTTACACGATCAAACTCCAAAGAAGTACATTCATGGATCACTTAAACCATCAAAGATCCTTATAGGAGACGAAATGGAGGGGAAAATAGCCGATTTTGCAATCGAAAGATTAGCCGAAGTTGCAGCAAATAGAACCACAGACAAGAAAGGTATAATGTATCATTCTCCTGAGATGATAAAAGGAGCAAAAGCAACACAAAAGCATGATGTTTATTCATATGGAATAATTTTACTTGAAGTGATAACGGGAAGATCACCGTTGAGTATTCGTCGTAGCTCGGGAATGGATATCGTGAAGTGGATTAGGACATCGATCGAGGAGGGTAAACGAATCGAAGAAGTTGTCGATGAGTTTTTGCTACGAGAACGAAGTAATCTTAAGGAGATTATGAGTGCTATTAAGATTGCTCTTATGTGCACAGAAGAAATGCCTGAAAGGAGGCCTTTGATGAGACTTGTTTGTCATGGTTTGCAGGGAATTAGTTCTTCTAGTTATTTTATGAGGTTTTAGTTATATGAATGAAGTTAGATTTCTAACTATTTGTATGATATTGTCTATTTTAATCGAGCCATAGAACAATTGGAATGAGAAAAATCCGACTAAATTCGATAATAGTATTACTAATTGTTAAACAAATGGACAGATATCTCACATTACTCTAATATGTTGTTTTAGTGACACTTATGATTTTCTATGTTATCATTTATAGATTTAATAAATAAATCAAAAAAATTATTTCCTAATATTGTTCATATCCAATTATTTGATTTGACTTGATTTTCAAATCTTTCATCCAATGATCCTTATTCGACTACCTTGCATTGATTGTTGATCGATTATCACCAAATGTGCAACCATCTTGATTGAACTTTCCTATCCACCAATATTATTATTTTTTAGAGTCAGTTCAATTTTATGTGGAGAACATACACGGATATAAGGTATAAACGGATAAAACCACACCAAAAAGACTTGAACAAGTCAATTACGATGATTTACAATCCATTTTATAAACTCATTTATATTTTTTTCTCACTTTCAACGTGAGACATTATTCATATTTCAATACATCCTCTCAAATCTACCACATGACAAATTGAACTTGATCATTTAAATCGATGAATTATCAATCAATCAATTTTATTAAGCCACACTAATACCCGACAATGTTACTATGGATTTTCCAAACTCACTCCAATATCTTAAATTTATAGAATCAGATCAATATCATGTAAATAGTGTGCTTGAATATAATGCATAAGAAGGAAGCAATGTTTCTTTCTTTATACGTTGTATTCCTACGCATTCCAATTTAATTACGATCATACAATATAATTTAAACAAATATCTTCTCCAAAAGATGTTTGAATCCTTTAATCGATCGCCACAATTTGTGGCCCACAAACAAGAAAAACACCTCCAAATTTCATTTAACGTCGGTGGCGGGAGGTAGTTGAAGAAGCCAACCAACTTCTTACAGTAAACTAATCCTCCAATAAACGTGGCCCTTTCCCATTGGCTGATATCTAGCTGTCGGATTACGCAGCACCCACCTCAAAAAGTGCACTCCATGTAAAGATTAGATAACATTTATTTATTCTTCTCTGCTGACAACTGACTCAGACGAAAGAAATCTCACTTCTTTTATTTTTTCTTCTAATAAAAATATTATTTTTTAATAAAAGAGTATATTTTTTCCACTCACTCATTATCCCTGTGATTCCCTTTTCCTTCTTCCTTTCTCTGGTTTTTCTTTCGAGCTTCTTTTCTTCGCACCGGAAGACGGATTCTTGTCCAGATTCAAAAGGTTAGTTTTTGTTTCTTGTCCAGATTCAGAAGTTTAGTTTACTGATTTGAATCATTAGATTCATGTAGAACCAATACGAAGTTACAAACAATTCGATCATATCCGTATAAGTTCTTATTTCATGGATCCCGTTTTAAATATGGATCCAGAAATAGAAGTATTTTGGATCTTGTGTGAGTTAATTTTCTTTTCAACAAGTATGAAAATATATAATCGTAAAAAATATCATTTAATTTATATAATAATTTTTTAACTAATTTCAATTTTATGTCTTTTGTTTCAATTTATAAGGTCGAATCAATTTATATCTTCAAAAGCATAAACAAATCAATTACAATAATTCACAACACAACTCTTATAAATCAATTCAAATAGTATTCGGGCGAATATCATTTAAGGTCCCCAAAGTTTGTATGATTTAGCAAATTTAATCCTTAAACTTTCTTCATTTTGGCAAATTTAGTCCTCAAAGTTTTGTGAAAGCAAAACAAGTCCCAAAGCTTTGTATTTTTGACATAATTAGTCCTCATATTTTGTAACTTTTGGTAAATCTAATCCTCAAAGTTTCATATATGTGGTGAAATTGGTCCTCAAATTTTGGGGACTAATTTTGCTACATATGGACCAAATTTGTCAAAAATATCAAAGTATGGGACTATAAATGTCAAATAAATGTTTGGGGACCAAATTTATCAAAATCACCAAACTGTGGGAACTAAACTAGCCATTTTCTCAATAGTATTCATTTCTGATACGATGCTGGACAATTATCAAATTTCAACAAAAACATATTGAATTGTTGAACCCGTTTTTTATCGCTTTTGTAAATGTTTTAGTTGTATGATGTAAGTGTAGAGTAAATGGATTAAGGAAGAAACCCTAGGATTTAGTAAGGTTATGGTCTAAATTTGAGTTATGCAATGATTTAAAATGAAGCCATGGACAAGCAATGTNTGCATACCGAATTGAGTTTTCGGCTGCGTAATTGATTCTTGTCGAATTTACGTGTTTCTGTGTAGCAATACTTCCTGAAAATGCATACCGAACAGAGTTTTAGACTGCATAATTGATGATTGTCGAATTTTACGTGTTTCGGTGTAACGAAAGTTTTGATCTTATTCAGGAACATAGAGAAATTTATGAATGAACAAGTCAAGGAGATTGAGGCCAACCATGACCAGGATCAACATTAAAATCATCATAAAACCACATTTCAACTTCCTCAACCGCCTGCTGATCTTCCCAAAACTCATCCATCATCTCCGGATCATAATCATAATCATAATCATCTTCATCGTCCAAATCACCGGCAACAAAATCCCAAGCAAGATAACCAGACGAACCCGAGTAATCGGAGCAATTATCCCGGCCACTAATGTCGTAGCAATCGACAACAAGGGGACCAACAATCTTCAACTTTGTGAACTTCTTCAAAAACTTATCATCCAAATTCACACTCCAACAACCTCGAACATCTAAAAGCTCAAGATCCTCGCAATTCTTGAGGATTTCGATAATACTCATCGTATCAACTAGCAAATACGCAATCTCTAGATGTTTCAAATGAGGCATTGTATAAGCGATTGCAAGAGCTTCATCATCTTGTGAAAGCTTATCAATAACTTCTAAAGGGTGCATTACACGTCTCAAAGTCGTGAGCGATTTACAATGCTTACCAATCAGCTCAATCCCTTCGGCTCCGATGTTGATGCAGTAACTCAAGTCTAAATGAACGATGCTCGTTAACCTAGATGCCGTTTTTCCGATCAACGAATCGTCTATTTCGCTTCGTGGAAGACGTAGAGTTTGTAAAGATTGTGCACTTGCAAGGCAAAAAATCAAAGAGTGAGTAAAGCTTGATATGTTAAAAGGGAATGGAATGCTTACTGATTTGCTATGAACATGATGGTTTGATGATTCGAAAGGCTGGAAACTGCGAGTTTTCGGGGAGATCCGAAGCTTCTTTTGATCAATAATTGAAGCATTTTGTCAATGATTTCAGGCTTTGAATTTTTGCTCCATTCTTCAATGTCGATTTCTTGCCAACAATAAGGACCATTAACTGCTTTTCCCCATGATTTACATACTGTAGGAACAACTGTAAGAGTTTCATGTAATGAAAGATTCTTAAAGATTAATCCTAATGCATCTGGAAGTAACTCATCCCATTTACGAAAATCTTCAGTTTCTTGTTCCATTTATGTCCCTGCAATGATGTAAGAACACAAATCCAATCATTATTACAAACACAAATTGTAAGAAGACGAAGAAATTGAGGTAATAGCGAAGAGAAAGGGAGATTTGAAGCGTATGAATGAAGAATTTCAGATCAGGCAAGGCGCAAAAGAGAATACCCAAATCTAAAGAGAGTTTGAATAAAATTTGGGATTACAAAATGAGTGGTTACAGAGGAAGAAGAAACCTTGAGTTATTGAGGTGAGTTGGATCTGTGAAAGGACACACCGAGTTATACGCCTGAAATGAAGGGCGCAGAAGCAACACAATCGTGAATGTCTCCGCGAGAGAGAGGACCGAGCGAGCGAGCTACAGAGAGAGAAGTTCTAAAACAAAGAAAACCCAGAAAAATCATTTTAAAAAAACCCACAAAAAAGACAAGCTATTTCTTCTTCTTCTTCTTCAATTTTGAGAGATGTATGTAAAACTACATGTTCTTCTTAAAAAACAATAATGTGTAATGATATAAAGGAGTGATTTTTATATACAAGACAAGTAGTTTTCTGAAACCCGTACAATGAATCACGACGTATTTTAGACGGGTCCCAAACTCCAAACCCAATTTGTAAAAAAACACATTTGGACAATCTCAAACACAACCTTAATTATTAAAACACAGTTAAGTTAGTGTTGCGTGAACCCTTCCCTTCACCCCCTAGACTGTCAGGCCCCACGCTGACATTCTTTTATTATATATTTTTTATTTTTTTATTACAACTATTCAAAATTATATAATTAACACCTAGATTTAATATTATAAAATAAAGATTTCAATCTCTAAATTTTCATATTTCTAATCATTTGTATGGACATATTTAGTCTATAAATTTAAAGGTTTTAGCAAATTTCATCATCTAAATTTGTCATATTTATTAAATCAAATCCAAAATTTGATTTTTTTTCCGAGAATCGAAATTGTTAAAATTAAAATTTGTATAGATCAATTATGATTTACAAATTAAATTTTGTCAAAACTTATAAAGTAACCAATTTTGTTATCTTGATACTTTTGGGATTACGATGGATAAAATCATAATACTTTACCAAATTGTGAAAACAATAATACTATGAAACTAAACTTATGTGTGGCCCGAATTAATATTTAACTAAAGGCTAACTCCGTAATAAAAATTAATTTGTATTGAGTTTTATACTATCCAAGCTATTAGAAATAGTATTCAATCAGTTAATAAAATGTAAAAATAAATTATATTTTTATTTTTTTAATTAATGAATCATTAATACACCCTAATTGAATTCACCAAAAAATAACAATGAGTTTGTCTAGTTCAACTTTTTTAAAATTGTGGTGTGGTGAGGTGTGGTGAGATGTTGTGAGGTGTAGTGAAGTGTGGTGAGATGTGGTGAGGTGTAGTGAGGTGTGGTGAGATATGATGATCGTGAATTTTTAAGTATGTTTGATAAAATTGCGAAATTATAATCGTGATTTATGTAAAAATACTAATATACCCATATATATATAAAATAATAAATATAATTATATTATAATTAATAGAAGTAAGGGTAAATGAGTCTTTTCCAAAATCACGATGAGACCACAGCTGGTTTTAACAGCTGTGATGATATCGTGATTTTTTAACGATTATCATATCGCAATTAACCTTATATTTTGTGCGTATTAAAAAAATCACGATTTCAACATCTCACCGCACATCACCGATGTTTTAATCGAGGTACCAAACAAACTCAATATGCCACGTACCAACCTTGTTGGTTAAACCTAGGCTTTTATCTTACAATTATTTTATAATAGCTATAAAAATAATGTAAGAAGATGCTGTTAATGGGCCTTCTTTTATGGGCTTGACATGACACGATCCCAAATGGACTTACCATTTTAAAAAAGGAATACTATTGATTCAATTTAATTTAATTTTGAGGCAGTTTTCTTCAAAATAAATATTTTAATATTTACATAAAATATATATAAATCAATTTTTAATAGGAGAAAAAAGGCAACTTGAAGTTAAAGTGATTAATTTAACGCAACAAATTATTTTATTACCACTAAAAGTGAAAGCATTTCCACAGAAAAAGTTACCGGTACGTGGCTGGTGAAAAGGATTGTCGGCCGGTCAAAAGAAGAAACTTCGGTTAACAGTCGTTGTCATGGTTAAATATGGGTTATTTATTAAGATACTGACATTTTTATTTTATTTCCAATAAGTTTTTTATATTTTATATTAAACATGCGGACATATTTGTAAATAATGGAAAGAAAATCACAAATCATTTGATAAAAAATGAGAAAATGATGCGTTTATTATTAAAAATTTCGTGTTTTTTGTAAATTTGGTTTTCAAATTTTAAATCGACATTCGTAATCCTCGTACTTAAATCATTTTTAAATACAAATGATTAAAGGGCGACGCGCAAATTTTTCTCGTTGTTTCATATTTTGGTAATTTTGGTCATCATATTTTGATAATTATGGCAGAGTAAGTTCGTTAACTTTATTTGTGGCAAAATTAGTCTTCATACTTTGCCACATTTGACAAATTTGGTCTCCGAAGTTTGTAATTTGTAATTTTTCATTTTTATATAATACGGAGACTAATTTTGCCACTACGATCAAACTACATTGACCGGTTTTGTTCGATTTCATTTGGAGAACTAACTATGAAATTTGAGGACCGATTTTGCCAAATGTTCCAAAATAGGAAGATCGATTTTGCCAAATGTCCAAAATTCGAGGATTGAAAATGTCAAAATAAACTTAGATAACTAAATTTGCCAAAATGATCAAACTACGAGGACTAAAAATATCATTTTCTCAATGATTAAATCTCAAACTTTGAGTATAAATTTTATGATATACATTAAACTTTAAGTACATGTTTTATTAAAATTTACAAAATATAATGATTACTTTTGCCATAAAAAACTTTGAAAATTAAATTTATTAAAATTAATCAATCTTAGAACCAAATTTGCTAAATTATACAAATTATAATACTTTAAATGTGATATACCCTAAAAAAACAACGATACAATAAATCATTATTGGTTGTGAGAATTTGTTAACATAAAATCATTAAGAAAAACCGATTTAACTTATGGATGAATTTCTAAATTGGGGTTTAGGGTATTTGAGTTTGTAAAAATATTACAAAAATATTTGTGTTTTTTAGGAATTATGATTTGAAAAACCTTGTAGATTAATCGTACTGCAATTTTGAAAAGTTGAATTCATCATCCCCTATAATGTATCATTAGTCATATACAATTTATAAGGTTCGAATGTTCAAGTTTTTTTAAATTGATTGTTACTGTAGTTTTTGAAACCAGTTAAAACCAATAATCAAACAGATCTAGTACAGAAAAGTGAAAATTCTCGGAAACATGCCACGTTAGATATAAACCCGTTCAATCGACAATCAAACTAATACTCATTGGAAGCCTAGAGCTAATTTGAACTAATAATTTTGTTTCTTTTGATCACTACTCTACAAATTTCATTATATATTCAGAGTTGCGACATAGTTCTATTTTTCAATTCAGAGTTTTAATATTTTGAATCTCTTTTATTTGAAATGTATTAAATTATTAAGGTTATCTCCAATCATATCTACAAAACTTAATTATCTCTATATACGTCAACTTTCTTTATATACACGTCAGTTTTCTTTACTTTTAATATTAATATAAATATTTTTATAAACAATTTTCATTTCATTAGTCCAATATTTTTCAAACACTTATAAATTTTAATAATTTATTATTATTATATTACAATATTCTAAACCCTAAACTCTCTCTCTAAGTCTTGGAGATAGCCTAATGATTACTCTATTTGTAACTTAAAAATATTTGATATTTTATGGATTAATCTTGGTTAAATATTTCAAAATTATACTAATATTTTAAATATAATTTTATTTTGAAAACCCATATGAATTGATTGACCTGTAGAAAAGAATTTCAATCTGCTACAACTAAGGTTATTATATCATCCGAACAAGACGATTTAACTTGTTTGTTTGCTCATATTATAAGTGGAACAAAAATATTCAAATTCAAATATTTACGTTCATTCCAAATTTTATTTAAATTTGTATTTTTTCGTTCATATTTTAATTTAAATAAACAAATTGAAGAATATATATTCAAGCCAGGGGTATCTATTTTTCAATGTTACTAAGATTCTCTATTTTTACAAAAATTTACGAATCGGATTCGCAATTCTCTCCCGATTCTCGAATTGATTTTTTTTTTTTGAACTGATTTTTTTAGAAGAGAAAATTGAAAAAAATCAAAAACAAATATAAATTATTATATGATAAATTTACTAAGTTATGTAATTTTTATCGATTTTTAATTATTTTATTAATTTTAAATTTTAACCAATTTTTAGTTTTTTATTTTGATGATAAATTATTTATTATATCTTATATTTATAATTTGAAAATGATTAAAATATATTTTATTAATAATTATAATTATTTTTACTTATAAAAAATTATAAATTAAATAACTAAAATAATTATTATAAATATAAAATTAACGAATCCTTAACGAATCTTCCCGAATTCTCTAAAAAATTGCGCATTACGAATCGCGAATCGTGTCACAAATCGTGGTAACATTGCTATTTTTTTATACATCTGCGCCATTTAGCCAGCTTTTACCCTAAAAAAGAAACAAAATGATTTTATTACATCATTGAAACATAAAAACACATTTTCATAAGTCAATAAACCAGCACAACCAATAAAATCATCCCAAATGAGGAAATTAAAATCATAATAAATGATTTCTTCAACTCTTTTACAATGATATTATATCCATCATAACTTCAAGCAAACTCTATAATTTGAAAAGTTGTTAATACTCTAAGAACAAAGTTTATACAAAGAACAGAGCAGAAAATAAGCAATCAATCAATAAGAACTCATCGTTTCCCAATACGCTCCTCCTCCTCCTCCTTGTGTCTCTGTTCTGGTCCTGCTCTGTCAGCACACCACAACAGAACAGAAAAGAACAGAACAGGACCATTTTTCTTCTAGTCACAAATGAAACTAACCACAACCAGCATGGTTTTACCAAGTTATTTCACCATTTCCACGCTCAAAACCTTTGCTTCACACTCTTTCAATACGCCCCCACTCTACTTTTCTAGTATGGGAGCATCCCTTTCTAACAAATCAAACTCTACCAACTTCGAAACATCATCCTCAAACAATATTATATTACTAAAAAGGTTAACTGAGAAATGATCAAGTGAAAAAATGAAGTTTACCTTAGAAAAAGTATGGGAAAAAAGCTCACTTTCCAAACAGCTGCCATTGGGCTAATGAATAATGTTAAAGAAACAAAATTGAACAATGGAATAGAGGTCCCCCTCTTTTCTCCTATTCTTCTCTTACCTTTTTCTAATGTCTTGTTGTTTTCAACTATTCATCGTCCCCAAACTCCATTTTTTTCCCTTCTAAAACCTACAAAAGTCTTTCTTTACTCATCTACTCTTTGACTCTGTGAAAGAGATGGAACTACACCCATGATTTCATTAATGAATAATGGTTTTCTCTACCAAGATCCACTTCCTCATTTCACTTCTCTTCTTCTTACTCTCTTCTTCAATTAAATGTTTCAGTTCAACAGATATCTACAAAGTACAATACAATTTCTCTCATTCAATTATCATTTCAGATTTGAAC
>RWGZ01000050.1:0-21638 GCA_009725065.1 Utricularia reniformis
CACAAAGATAAACTGGAATGAACTAGTTGGTAAATAATGCATTGAAAAGATACAAAATCGGTGTTTAAAAAATACCTGAAACAAGAAATGCTAAGAACTTTGGTTATTTCATGAATGACAAAGGTGGAAAATACATATAAATTGCCACTGTCAATAACAAAAAACTAGAATGAATCCCATCGTCAGATTATAAAAAATCAGCGGGAAATAACTACCTTTTCCCGAAAAATAGTGATCATAATATAACGAGATGAACTGAAATACGGCCATTATTTAAACTAGCAGTGAGTGCTTTAGTAATGGCCAAAGGCCTATATACTAAAGCCACTAAGTATAATGTCGGGAATTTTTAATAATTTCAATGAAATGAAATGCAACTTATAAAAGTAAAACACTAAATTGTACCATGAAGAACTTCACCAAGAAGCAAGATGTAGCAATTTTGTTGGCTGCATATTTCGTAAGAAAATATATCAAGTATCAAGACATCAAACATGCTTATCATTACCAAAGCGAGAATCATGTTTCCTTTTCATGGCTGAACAACCTTGTATTTAAAAACATGACATAGTATTTCAACTTGTTCAAGACAAAGAAATGACATATCGCATGAATAATCAATGTTCCAAGGACAAAAAAGCAAATAATTATATTTAAAATCATTTATTTTCATAAATGATAGTACNGCTCAATTTGGCATAGATACCAAGTGAAAATAAGATTAAGGAACATGAAATGGTAAACCAAAACAAGCAATCACCACTTAAAAAGGGAATCCACCACAAAGAATCTGAAAAGAAATTATGGACTCATAAATTGTGCATGTGATGAACTGAAATGACTTTTCAAAAGAGAATCAAACTCAAGAATGAAATTTATTTTCCAAGAGGCTGAACCCACCACTTGGAACCTAAAAAGAAAGTCTGAATTCATCAATTCTACATGTTAAAAATTGAAAACATGAAAATAAAAAAAGTTCAATAAGAAAAATAATGACAAAAGCAGTACCCACAACAGTTGTGAACTCTAGTCGAAAGCACATGAATTAAAACATAAACGAACAAGTTAACCTGGCCTAGTTATAACTGAACTCTTTATTAAGTCACTGTACAGTTGTTAAGCTTTTCCTACCATTGCGTTGTTGTGTGTGAATATGCACATAATCCTTAGACCCGGCACCAGAATTATCAGAATTTGCATCAGCAAAGAATCTACACATCATAAGGAAAACCAGAAAATCCTTCAGAATACATACACAGGATTGATTGATACAATAATTATAAATTCTGTCACAAAAACGTATCAAAAGCTGCAGGAACTTCAATAATCAGACATGAAACTTTGGTCAATGTCGCGTATAAAAACGAACCCTCAGTACACATTTGACTAGCTGTGAGCAAAAAAATATAAAAAAAACAATATGTAACTGCGATAGGCGAATCTGTACAAGAAAATATCAATAATCGCATAAATCAAGAACAAAAAAATCCATAACAAATGGTAAATGAAACAAGCATTAGAGAAGCACAAAACATCCAGGATCCACGGAAAGTAATCATGATTCGGACCAAAAAATCCAGTTTGAACAAGTAAACCAAATAATAGACAAAAAACAATAAGAAAACAAGAAACCAACCGCAATTTCGCTTACAGGTCAAAGATCAAGAATCAAACGATGATAAATACGATTGCCGTCTCAAGGTATAATCCCCAATTTCAAATAACCAACAACCGCGGAATGACTGCGTCTTTCCGAGTCCCGTGCCCTTACAACTGCGGCCAGAACATCCCGGTCGAAACAAAGAAGAAAAAAGAAAGAATTAATAGGAAGCGATGAGAAACAAGAATGTCTTTTTGATATGAAGAGAAAATCTCAGTGCTCCAGTATTCCATATAGAAGAAGAAGAAAAAAAAAAGCTATGAAGAAGCGGCTAGAAAGGAGGCGATTAGAAAGCAAGAATGCCTTGTTAATATACAGAGAAGATCCCAAGCAGCTCTTTCGCCTAACGTTCACAAAAATGACAATTGACAGCGAAGAAGAGGAGCGTCTTTTAAATTTTGAAAGCGTGTTTTCACAGGATTGTTAAACGTCACTTAACACCCGTTACTTTAACAACAATAACGGATTTAATTTTGAATTTTAAATTCCAATTACTAATTATCTCATTTCTATTTAATTTTAAAAATTACTTATACCGAAAGCAAAAAATGGTGCAATTATAATCCATATAGTTAATTTATGATGATTTGGGTTCCCCAATCGTTAAATATGTTGTAATGTTGGTCCCTATATTTGATAAAAAAACAAATTTTAGCTACATATTATATTATGAAAAAAAAACTAGAAATGTAAAAACTATCCTAACATGCTCACATATAATTCAATATTATTTTTTAACTTTTTAAATATATATATAATTTGGAACACGGCTTAAAATGGTAAAATAGAATTCTAATCCTTATGAAAATATTGCTTAAAACTGAGTAACAATCTGATTAAAATTGAGCAGCAACATGAGGAAACCACCATCACTGGAACACATAGGAGTAACAAAGTCATTTTAAAAATCGTTAAATCCTAAATATCAAATGTTTTAATACCGTTAGAAAGAAAATTGACCAGATTTGCCTAATTTTGAAAATGGACTACAATTGTCACTATATGTATTGTCTGGGGTTAGGTTTTGTCGAATTAAAACTTTGGGGACTAATATTGTATTTTACAATTAAATTTGCACGATTTCAAATTATATAGTGGATCAATTTTTGCCGATTTCAAATTGATCCCCATAGTTTTGCTGCATTGAAACTATGGGGATCAATTTTATCAAAATTAACCAATAATAACTACGTTTGCCAAAATAAGCAATTATAGAAATCAAATTTACCAAAATACTTAAAATATGGAGACTAACATATCAGTTTCTGGTTTTTTTCTGATGAATTTTTGCTTGATTAACGAACAGGGTGTTTCTTGTGATATAATCAATGGATTCTGGTTGTTACTGATCAAAATGTGGAGTTTCGACCGGAGCTATTTTCTTTACAGAAACTCCGATCACTTTCTTTCTTCAACTGTTTCATTGCTCCGTGATAAAATGAAAGCTGAAAGAATGCTACAGAGCAACAGGGTCCATAAGCTGCAACAGAGGCTCTGAAAGCTACTGAGAATTCCCTTACGTTAATTCGATGTCTAATGGTTATGTGTGCTGCTGTGCCTCTGAATTGTTTTCCATTTACGTTCATGTTAGGTGTATTAAATCATGTCGTGAGGTTTCAATGACATTTGCTGTTTTCTGTTCTACTCTGATTTCAATCTCAATTCAGAACACAATTACAAGCCTCAATATCCATATTCAAAATCCTACAACATTCAATATCTCAACAACAGCATTGAAGAAAGTTAAAGTTCCAACTTCAATCAATACAACAAAGCAAATACAACAAAACAATTCCTACAAATTTGGTATCGGAGCTTCAGGCTATTGTTCTGGAGCACTAACAAGCAAATGCAAGGAGAAAGATCAAACAATGGTCCACACTTTGATGGAAGCAACTTTCACTTCTGGTCCAAACAAATGGAAATTTATCTTCGATCGCAAGACTTATGGACGCACGTTGAACTTGGAAAAGAAGCTCTACCGCCATCTCCAAATCCTCGACATGTAACAAAGGCAAAACAGTATGCCGACCAAGTCGCCAAATCCTTCAAGGCTCTCGCTGTGCTTCAAGCTTGCCTTGAAAAATCTGTTTTGAGTAGAGTGATGAACTGTGAAAGCGCCAAAGAGCTCTGGGAAACTCTGATGGAAACTTATCAGGGAAGTACGAAAGCAAACGCAGTGAAGGTTAGTGCCTTAAGAAGACAACTTGAGAGGATGAAGATGAACAACTCAGATAAAAGTGCTTCATATATCGATAGACTCATGAACATCGTGGCGGAAATCAGGCTACTTGGAGGCTTATACGACGAAGTGAAAATCATGGAACGCATACTCGACTCGCTGCCTGAAAAGTATGACCATAAGATTTCATCATTAGAATCAGCATATGGAGACATAACCTCAACCTTGACGATTCAGCAACTTGCGGATGAACTTCTGACACTGGAACTAAAGTGGGACTCACGAGCAGAAGAGAAAACATTCACAGACAGTGCAAAGGGAAAAACTGAAGCTGCACTGGCTGCTGGAGCACATGTTGGACAAAGATCTCAAGACTTTAAAAACAACTTCTTTGGTCCTGGAAGATTTCCCCCATGCCCTCACTGCAAAAAGACGAATCACAGGGAAAAAGATTGTTTCTTCAGACCAGGGGCTTATTGCGACAAATGTAAACTTTTTGGACACGTAACCAAGGTTTGCAAAAATGCACAAACTGCACATACCGCTCAAGATCTGGAACAAGAAACCGAGTCTGAAATCACAGATGTCAACAATGCCTTAGTGTCTCGCATCCCATTCAAAAGTTTCAAGTGTGCTGTTACATTGGTGGATGGAGAAAATTGTTTGGTAGCAAATCAACCAAGCGAAACATGGATGATCGACAGCGGGTGTTCCAATCACATGACTGGAAAACGGACTTTATTTCAGAACCTGGAAATCATGACTGGTGGTGGTGTTGAAATTGGAGACAAACGCATCCTTAATGTCGTCGGGAAAGGCAATGTACAATGCTTAGAGAAACTGAAATTATCCAACGTGTTGTTTGTCCCTGATCTCGGATACAACTTGTTGAGTATAGGTCAATTGATCGAGGAAGGATTTAAACTGGTCTTTGAAGATTCATCGTGCTTCATATATCTGCCCAATGGTGAATACCTGAACAAAGTATCGATGCTCAGGAGATGTTTCTATGTTCATCCTCAACAAACAAATGAAATTTGCTTATCTGCATCTGATCAAACCACAACTCTATGGCATAGAAGAACATGACACACTGGATTCAACAGGTTAACCCAACTGTCAAAGCATCAAATGGCGATTGACGTTCCCAACCTATCGCAACTGAAAAATTTGTGTGAAATCTGTCACAAAGGAAAGATGGCCAAAACTCCATTTCCCACAGGAGTGGCGTGGAGATCAATCAACAAACTTGAACTGATACACTCCGATCTCTGTGGACCGATGTCCACTTCCTCTCTGAATGGCAGCCTTTACTTCATCTCCTTCATAGACGACATGAGCAGATACTGCTGGACCTACTTTGTGACAAACAAGAGCGACACGTTTGAAGTATTTCAACACTTCAAGATTGAGATTGAAAAGCAACTGAATGCTTCTATCAAAATAATACGTACCGACAATGGCTCAGAGTACAGATCATTGGCCTTTGAGGAGTTCCTTTCCCTGAACGGAATTGTGCACCAATTTACGGTTCCCTACAGTCCAGAACAGAATGGAACCTCTGAAAGGAAAAACATGACTTTAATGAACATGACGCGATGTTTACTTCTGGAAAAACAATTACCGAAGAGTGTGTGGGTAGAAGCCGTCAATGTCTCCACCTACATCCAAAACCGACTTCCAACTAAAGCTTTGGAGGATAAAACTCCATTTGAGGCTCTCTTTCAACACAAGCCATCACTGAAAAATCTACGAACTTTCGGAAGCATCTGCTATACCTTGATACCAGCTGAAAAAAGGGACAAGTTAGCAGACAAGGCGAATGTGGGAATATTTGTTGGATATGGAATGACCTGTAAGGGACTCAGGGTCCTCAACCCATCATCTCTCAAAGTTTACATCAGCCGCAGCATCAGTATAGACGAAGGTAAAAGATGGGACTGGATTCAAGGATGCTGCGTTTCAGACTCAAGCAATTCAGAACAAGATGAAAATTTCAGTCTTGTCGAAATCCTAGAGGATGGTGACTCATCCAACACTCAGAATGAATATCAAGAATCTCAGGAGGATACAAGCATTGAGGAAACACCGGTAAAGGGAGTCAGAACCTTGCAAGACATCTACAGCAGATGCCTTACTGCAACAGAAACACCATCAAACGCATCAGAGGCTCTACAACTAAAGGAATGGACAGCAACAATGCGTGATGAAATTGATATGATAATCAAAAACGATACTTGGGAATTGGTAAACAGACCAAAAGATCAGGAAGTAATTGGCACTAGATGGATATTTAGAATAAAGAAGAACCCTGATGGAAGCATCAACAAATTGAAGGCTAGACTTGTCGTCAAAGGATATTCTCAAATTCAATGAGTGGATTTCAACGAAACGTTTGCTCCGGTGGCCAGATTAGACACTGTTAAATTGCTGGTTACTCTGGCCGCTCAGAAAGGATGGACTATGTATCAAATGGATGTGAAGTCGGCATTTCTTAATGGTGATCTTATAGAGAAAATTTATATCGAGCAACCGGAGGGCTTTGTTGTGGCTGAACATGAACACCAAGTTCTGAAATTAAAGAAGGCCCTTTATGGATTAAAGCAGGCGCCAAGAGCGTGGTTCTCTAAACTTGACGGTCATCTTCTTCAATTGAATTACTCAAAAAGCCAGGTAGAAGCAACCTTGTACTTCAAAGTCACCACTAAAGCTGTTACAATCATATCTGTTTATGTCGACGATTTGCTGATCCTCGGGAATGACCCTGACGAAATTGACGCTGTCAAAACTGGTATGTATTCATGTTTTGAGATGAATGATCTAGGAGTCGCTGCTTATTTTCTTGGATTTGAATTGAGTCAAAATTCTTGTGGAGTGTTCATGAGCCAAAGGAAATATGCCTCTGATATGCTAATTAAATTCAATGTGAACGACACATCACAAGTACCAATGACTGGTGGCATGAAGTATGAAACTAAAGATGGAAGCCCCCCTGCCGACGCAAAACTTTACAGAAGTATGATCGGTTCTCTCATGTTTTTAGTTACTACAAGGCCTGATGTCGCGTATTCTGTTAGTGTTTTATCGAGATACATGCAGGAACTCACCCAAACACAATTCTCAGCAGCCAAAAAGATCTTAAGTTACATCAAAGCTACGATAAATTTTGGACTCAAATTCACAGAAGGATCAAATATCATATTGATGGGATTTACAGATTCTGATTTCGCCGGGTGTATTGACGACTGCAAAAGCACTTCGGGTTATTGCTTCTCATTAGGATCGAGCATGTTTTGTTGGAAATCGAATAAACAAGAATGTGTAGCACAGTCGTCTGCAGAGGCGGAATATATAGCAGCAGCTGCTGCCTCTAACCATGTACTGTGGCTGCGAGAATTGTTATCAGCGCTGGGATTTCCACAAACTGATCCCACTACAATTCTTTGTGACAACAAATCTACCGTTGCAATGATAAAGAACCCTGTTTATCATGGAAGATCAAAGCACATCAAGGTCAAGTTTCATGCGGTTAGAGAAGCGGAAAAGGAAGGCAGTGTGCGGTTCGATCACTGTCCAGGCAAGGATCAACTGGCCGATATTTTTACTAAAAGTCTACATCGCCCACAATTTGAAGATCTGCGTACAAAAATTGGTGTTTGTGACGGATTCACAATCACGGGGGAGTGATAAAATGAAAGCTGAAAGAATGCTACAGAGCAACAGAGTCCAGAAGCTACAACAGAGGCTCTGAAAGCTGCTGAGAATTCCCTTACGTTAATTCGATGTCTAATGGTTATGTGTGCTGCTGTGCCTCTGAATTGTTTTCCATTTACGTTCATGTTAGGTGTATTAAATCATGTCGTGAGGTTTCAATGACATTTGCTGTTTTCTGTTCTCCTCTGATTTCAATCTCAATTCAGAACACAATTACAAGCCTCAATATCCATATTCAAAATCCTACAACATTCAATATCTCAACAACAGCATTGAAGAAAGTTAAAGTTCCAACTTCAATCAATACAACAAAGCAAATACAACAAAACAATTCCTACACTCCGGTGATGATTCCGTCACAGAAATGGGAGTTTCTGTCGGAGATATTACAGTCATTAGAGTTCCGATCAAATCCCGGCCTCATCGGAGATATTCTGTCGGAGATATTACAGTCATTAGAGTTCCGATCAAATCCCGGCCTCATTGGAGATATTCCGTCTGGTTTTGGAGGTTTAAAAAGCTTGAATTCTTTCTTTAGTGCTAATAGAAAACGGATTAACCGGAGAAATACCGGAAAATTTAGGATATTTACCCAACTTGAGAAGATTAAACCTCGCCGGAAACTCACTCACCGGTAAAATACCGGCGACTTTTCGTTGGCTTGAGAAGCTTCTGATTCTTGATATCAGTAGAAATTCACTTTCCGGCGAAGTACCACCGTCTCTTGGCGAACTTATCTCGCTTATTAAACTTGATCTGAGTAACAATAAGTTGGCCGGAATCATCCCTGAACAGATCGGAAACCTAAAAAATCTCACACTTTTAGACCTAAGCAATAACAAAATATCAGGCGGATTATCGAAATCAATCCCAAAACTTCATTCCTTACAAGAATTAATCCTCTCGAACAACCCCACCGGAGGAGAAATCAACACCCTCCAGTTACAAAACCTTCAAAACCTCACGGCGGTGGATCTCTGCAACATGAGCTTGAACGGCGGAATCCCAGACACCGGAGAATGATTCAATCTTTACCGGAGAATTAATGATCTGACCGGAGAATTTCCAGTGAAGATTCAATCTTTACCGAACATTAGCGCAATTTACGTTCAGGGAAATAATTTGACAGGTGAGCTTAAATTCACAGAAGGGTTTTACGGCAAATTAAGGCGGCGATTTGGAGCTTGGGGAAACCCAAATCTCTGCTTCCGATCGGGAATAATACGGTCAATGTACGCCCCGTTTGCGGTACGGCGATGCACGGAAAAGATCATGAAATATGAGAATCTTCACGGCGGAGATTCATTTTCCGGCATCAAACCGTCGTCTTTAGCATCGTCACTGTAAGAGATTAATTAGTGTTTCCGTTTATGTTATTTTGTTTACCATGATCTTCCCCTTTCTCTTCTTCTAACTTATATTTTCTCTATTTTTTTTGCAGTTTATTTTCTTTGCTTATTTGTTTGTTTATTTTTGTTTTGTTTGTTTATTTTTTAATCCTTCAAATATTTGATTGTTTATTTTTGAATTTAGGAAATAGATAATAAATAAAGATAATTAATTTTGTAATCATTTAAAAAAAGATACTTAGGTTATTTTCTAAACAAATTATGAAAACGAATTATGCATTATAAAATATATTATCTTTTTTTGAAACATAAGAATATATATTTTAAATTATAATTATAAATTATGATCATAATGCAATCTGATTTTTCAATTATAATGCTAATCAAGTTCATATTTGATTCTGAAAATGTATTATGCATTCTACTCCTTATTTTTTACGAGAAAAATTACGGCATTAACCCCCGATGTTTAAAATAGTGTAAAGGCGATGCTCCAAAAGTTTGTAAATTGCATGAGAAGCCCTCAAAATTTCATAACCGTTCAAAAATGACCCTCGAGTGAATAGTATCAGTTTTTCGTATAAGTGGTTTTGATAATTTATGTAATGTTATTTTTTTTAAGGTTAATTCATCTTTTTGTTTTGTTTGTTTATTTTTTTAATCCTTCAAATATTTGATTGTTTATTTTTGAATTTAGGAAATAGATAATAAATAAAGATAATTAATTTTGAAATTGTTTAAAAAATATACTTAGTTTTAAAAATCTCATTTCTAATAATGCTTATTCATAAAATTCTCCCTCCAAACCAGTGTAACTTATGTAACTATAGACGTGAATTTTGCAAAAATGCATTCATTTTCAAATTCAACTTTTTAAATACTTACATAACACCAAAAAGTGATGATTTACTAGAAGTCCAAATCGTTGTTATCCAAAGTTATGTCTTCAAATTCTCTTGCAAATGATTCAAAATTCATTGGTGTGTCAATCATAAGAATTTATTCGTGTAATGCAATATAATAATAAAATGAATATCTTTTTAAATGTTGTCCTCATCTTTATAATTTTTTTGGGGTAATATTATATCCAAATATTCATAACATAATTTCTCAAGATATTTAAGATCCAAATATTGATCTTCTTCGTATGTAAGACTTTTAAGTATAAAAAATGGTTAACCCTAAACCAGATCGATTTTTGTGTCAATTATTTTTTCCAGAAATTTTTTTTTATAAATTTAATTTAAATTAATATTTCCTCACATTTGAAATAAAACTTTTGTATTAGGATTATTGTTTTTAAAAAATAAGAATTAAAAATAAATAAAATTAATGGATCCCACATAATTTTAAATAATAAATATAACTGGATTTATAGATATAATAAATAAAATTAAGATATAATTGGACCCCACATAATTTTATTGAACCGGACCAGTTTTAGGCCCGAGTCCGATCCAAACCGGACGGACATGCCAAAACTAGACCGGTTTTGGAACATAGATGAGAAATGAAGAAAAAAAATGTTACTTAAAAGATAAATAAAATTGAACGAATAGACATAACTTTTCATCCAAGTACAAATCATGATATTTTATCTAAGAGTGATGTCTTTTCATTAAAATATTAGATAACATGAAAAACCAGAAAATAACACAATGTCTCCAAAGTAGATGATTGAAACAATATACCGAGAAAACCACATTAACGAAAAAAGTCTCTTCGGCATCGTAGCATAATAACATCCAAAAGAAATGAGGAGAACCCCAAAAATAATTCTCCACTTTTTAAAAAGAACAATCAAAATCCCATGATCATCTACGATCTCAGACAATTATCCTCAGTTGAAAAAGAAAGATTATAAAACTCATGGAACAACCTTCATATCCACACATATGGAATCCGAAAGCAAATGCCAAGAAGTAACAAAGAATATGAATCAAGAGGCAGATAAATCTATGCAAGTCTTTTAACACAAAAAATCATTCAATGAAGATATATATATATATATATATGATCACACTTGGAATAAACTGTTGGATCGGATATGAAGTCCGATTTTGTCCAACCCAATACAGAATTGTCAAAAGTCCCTGGGCCAAGGGAAGAAAGAATTCAGCGGCCCAATTTTTCTGTTCAACCCAATTTCGAAGGCAGTTGCAATAAATGATCATTCATGCACTAACACATGATCACACGATGTAGATTAAGGTGAAAGTGTCTGAAGAAGATAAAAGCAGTATAAAATCTGTGAAGATGATATACGAAGGCATACAAGTGGATACAAAAGAAGACGATCAAAGAAAAGACGGAAATTACCGGATTAAAGGCAGCAGTGACTATGTTGGTAAAAGTCGAATTCTTGTTCATCATTTGTATCTGATACATTCAAAGTGTGGATAGTGAATTAGACCCGGAGAGTGGTCTCGTGGTTTTTTCCAAGAATCACCTGGTTTTCCACGTAAAGTTTTTTGCGTTCCTCAAACTTATATCACAACGTAAAACTGCAGGGAATGAAGTTTAAACATAATTGATAACATAAAACTTATCTGATTTGTAGACTAAGTGATTATCCTTTCATAAACTTGTCTAAGATTGGAACGAATAAAATCCATAAATCAGCATAGAGTGAGAATGAAATGAAATAGTTAGTCAATTTGAAATCCAATCGTTTATTATTCCTTGTTCCTTTCATCACTAATTCATCAAAAACATTATCCTTTAACTATAAGACTATAACATGCAACTAAAGAAGCTTAGGGGAACTCCAAACAACAAGAACTCAAGTAAATTATTTCGCCTCTCTATGAAAAACAATCATTTTAAGTGTTTTCTTTGTTACTTTACCTTTCAAAAGCAACGTTACTTCTAAGCTTCCTTCCTTGTTATTCTACAATACATAAATACATAATGAATTGGTTAGTAAAATGCAATGAAAGATAAAAAAAATGAATGATTGAGATGGAAAATGCATATAAAATGGCACTATCATGTACAAAAAACGAGAATTAATTTCATCTTCGGAATATAAAGAAGAAACTGGAAATTTAGGATTCAATGGGTCGGAGATTGCAGCTCATTGCATAAAAGAAGTGAATCACATTGTAAAGATTTGAGTCAAATCAATTACCCATGATATAACTCTTCTTATAAACTAGACATTTTCTATTTCCACATCCAATGTGAGACAATGTTTCAACACATATTAGTCTTGAGTCATTTGGGTTCATCCATAAAAGAGCAAAATCATCATTCCCTGAAAAACGGAGACTAATAGATGAGGTGCAGACGTTGAGATTTAAAGATAGACAACTTAATTTCCACGATTAATCACTTATAAAAAAACAAAGACATCATTTTACTACTAGAAAACCAAAAGCCAAACACAACACTTGGAATGTGAGGAGTTGGTAGTTAACCCTTAAATCATCAATATGAGACAGTAACCCTGCAAAGATTCACTCAGTAATAGGACATTATAGGTATTTGTCCAGGTCTTTTATGAAGTACTAGACGAGAAATCCGCCAAGAAGCATGGCATCAAACGTGCTTTACCATCCGCCAATGTTTCTTGTCTGAACAACACCTAGAAACATTGTACACACTACAAAGATAATTTTATTGCAGCAATAAGAAAGAGCATTATTTGTAATCAAATAAAAGGGTATTTAAAACAAGAACATCAGTATTTTAGCTCGTTCAAGACAGAGAATGCCATATTACATGAAGAAGTAATGTTCATAAGGATCAAAACCCTAAACCCTAAACAAAATCAAATAATTATATTTAAAATAATCTATTTTCATAAATAACAGTAACGTGTACACAATTGTTCATTAGCAACCATGCAGATTTATGCATTACAATTTTTGGAATAGAAACTCAAAATAAGGTAATAAATTCAATTTTTGCATAGATAAAAAGTGAACAATCTTGCAGAACATGAACTAGTAAAACAAAAAAAACAATTACCAATTAGAAAGAGAATCAAACTCAAGAATGAGATTGAGTTTCCAAGAGGCTGAACCTACCACTTAGAACCTGAAAAGAAAGTGTTCATAATGACAAAGTGTGAGATGCATCATCCATGTGTAAGCCTTCATGACTAGAAAGCACAAAAAATAAGCATGTGAAGGACTAGTAGTATTAGCACCATACTACTACTAGTTAATACCTGTCAAGAGCATTAAAATTTTACAAATTGCCTAGGCTTCGTTCTTTATTACTCTACACTTTCAATCAAATGAAAGTTAATAGTTGTCGAGTATAAATACCATTCTAACACTTTCAATGAAATGAAAGGGAACAAATAAGAGTTAAGACAGTGAGTCGTACAATGTACATAGTCTTGAGTCCTTTGGGTTCATCACATACGTGAGCAAAAATCACCATTCCCTGAAAAGCAGAGTCCAAAAATCAAACGTGTTTAACATTGCCAAAGAGATAAACATGCTTCATTTTCTTACCTAAAAACAACCTTATAAACATTGTACACAGTGAAAAATATGTTTTAGTTTAATCGATATAAGAGAGCATGTATTATAATGTAATAAGGCATGAATACAAGAGTTTTTAAAAACAAGACCGAACACATCAATGTCAGCTAGTTCAACATGGTGATGAGAGTACCTAACAATGTCCAAACACATAAATGGCATATCACATGAAATAATGTTCCCAAGGATCATTACAAAATCAAATAACATTTATTTGCATGAATGACAGTAATGCATACACCAATTTTACATGTAATAAATGTAAGTAAAATTTGAGCTCACTTGAACATAATTATAGGTACAACCCAAATATTACAGCTTTATACATTAAAAATCATGTAATAGAAACAAAAAAACTAATGGGCTCAATTTTGCATAGATAGCAAGTGAATACACCATTAAAGAACATGAAATGGTAAACGAAAAACAAGCAATTACCACTTAAAAAGGTAATCCACCACACATAACCTGAAAAGAAAGTATGCGTTGAAATATATCCCACATCGGATTTGGAAATAGAAAATGTCTAGTTTATAAGAGGAGTGATATCATGGGTAATTGACTTGGCCCAAGTCTTTTCATTGTGATTAACTTCTCTTATGGACTTGACTACATTTCCCGGCCCATTGAATCCTGAATTTCTAGATAGTATCGGAGCTTCAGGGTGGATTTCGAGCTGGTTCATATCGGTTTAGATAAAAAAAACTCGAGTAGAAAAAGCGCATCGACCTAGGCGACAAAAATTGATCGACCTATGATTCAAGCACTACCGAACATATTGAAGCAAGTCTGAACCGGACCAAGGCCAGTTCAACTTGAGGGGGAGTGTTGAAATATATCTCACATCGGATGTGGAAATAGAAAATGTCTAGTTTATAAGAGAAGTGATATTATGGGTAATTGATTTGGCTCAAGTCTTTTCAATGTGATTCACTTCTCTTATGGATTGTGTTGCACTCCCCGACCATTGAATCCTAAATTTCTAGAGTATGGACTTGTCAATTGTACATATTATAAATTATAACTAGAAAAATGAGAATAAGATCAGTTGCATCAGACAATGAAGTCATGAAATACAATTCAAAACACTAGGTGAAAGTGTGTCGGAAGGACAGTGTGAGAAGTAGCATCCCAGGGTAAGCCTTCATCCTATTTTCATCATAAATAGAAAGCACAAAAAACTAATAAATGAAAAGGACTAGTAATTCAAATAAATCAATGAATTAAAACTGACAGCATATATAACCAAGAACCAGAAGGTATTAGCGCCACACAGCAGTGCTTCAGAATATGAATACCTCAAACTGGAAAGTTAATTTGAGGTAAGTACCAATCTTGTGGTATTCAACAATATATAAAAAATAAATAAAGAATGAATACCGAACATCCTATAGCATCAACCTTGCATTTGAATGGAAATAAACCAGGTTAAAGTATACATTGTAGACACTACAGAGAGCAAGATAATGAAGAATGGTCAAAGAATACCATGCTCAAAAAGTTCTCCGAGCAGACTAGACGAATTTGCTATACTTGCTTGCTTCCATCAACAACATCAAAGTTTAGAATCCAAGTTTCAAAGAGAATGATTATGAAGTGATGAAAACAATACAAAATTAACAACTTTTAAATTACAAAACACATCAATATCCAATTTCAATACCATACTGATCTTGAAAATATAGGGTTAGCCTGATAAAGGAAGAGAAGTAAACCATAGCCAAAATCATTGATCCTGTAAATGTAATCTAGAGAAGTAAATAAGACAATCCCATTTTATAAATCAATGTTTAAACGTAGTCATATTATGTATAAAATAGCATTGACAAAACATTTACCCCGTTAGGTCTGAAGTTTCTCATTCATGCACATAAAAAGAAAAAAAAACAGTGTTATAAACCAACTATGAAACTACAAGGAAATATACTATAATCATGTTTAATACTTCGCAAAGATCATTTCTAGGAAGTGAACATTGCTAAGAATAAAATAATGAATTACTTGATATAAGAGCACCCTCAAAGAGAGATTCAGATTAACTTACGGTATCCAAAGAGGGAAAAAATGAACAAAACGAGTCCAAAACGGTTGCAAAACGTATTTGGTTATCACCGAGTTATCCACCCCACTATACTTGTGCCTCTGTAATGCCATGACTCCATGTTATCAATATCCCGTACTCTTACGCCTGTTCCCATAACACCATTGTATGTACATCAAGAAAAAGATTAAAACGAATTAACAAGACCGAAGACTGAAACAAAGAAAGAGAAGAAAAAACGATGAAGAAGCGGCGAGAAAGGAGTCGATGAAAAATTAAGAATGCCTTCGTGACATGAAGAGAAGATCCCCCACTCCTCCACTTTTCCAAGAAGAAGAAAAAAAAGCGATGAGAAAGCAAGATGACTTGTTGATGATATATAGAGAAGATCCCACGTAGCTCTTCCGTCTAACGTTCATAAAAATGACAGTGACAGCCAAGAAGAGGAGCGTCTTTGAAAGCGTGTTTTGAATTTCAAGTTTCAACTTTCAATTACTAATTATTTCATTTCTATTTTAATTTTTAAAAATTAATTGTACCGAAAAAAGTTTGAAAAATATACCATTTTAATAAAAATGTAAATTACATATATTTCACCATTCGTTTTAATAGAATTTTATCTAAAATTTGGTATAATTATTTTTTTCAAAAATTATACAATTTTCTTGAGAATATTATTTTAGATCAATAAAAAATTAATGGATTTATTTGGTACCACGATTAAAAGTGCGGTGAGGTGCGATGAGATGGTCTAATCGTGATTTTTTTAATGCACGCAAAACACAAGCTTAATTGCGATGTGATCATCGTTAAAAAATTGCGATATCATCACAGTTATTAAAATCAGATGTGGCTTCATCATTAATTTGGAAAAAACTCATTAAATTAAATAGCCAAATCAATTTTTAGAATTTAGAGATACTCTTTGAAATTTATTCTACAAATTTAAATGATTACCCAAATAGAAGTTGGTAATGAGTCCATGGGCCATGGCCAAGATGACTCTTGGGCTTCTTCTTTATTGGGCCAAATGAGATATTTATTTAAATTTAAAAATAGATTTTACGGCTAATTCGATTTAAGAGAAAATCCATTTATTTAAACTCATATTTTTATTTGAAATTTGTTTCGTAGCATTGTTGGATAAAATTACCTATTTATTAAATTTAGGCTATTTTATAAATATGTAGCAATTTTGTTTTTAATAAACCTATGTTATTTAGATGACGAACAAACTAAATTTCATAATAATCATAAAGTAAATAAAAATTAAATAATTATTATATTTTTATTCGAAAATTAACATGTTTGGAATGTTACATAAATAGCGGTGGGGTGAGATAATTATACTATGTTGTGAGGTAAGTTAATCGTGATTTAAAAAACTGTTTTTAAAATATCGATTCGATTATCGTGATTTCATAAAATAATTATTTTACCCTTATTTTAATTAATTGTCACTTATTAATTTATCAAGTGTAAAAACTTGAAAGATTAAATTTATAAAATTGATAAAAGCATGTGAATCATTTTTACATGTCACCCATTTATCATTAGGTTTTTGATATGTTGCACGATTCGTGGGGGTGTGTACCTTTCAACGCACTCCCAACACACCGGGTACAAGGCGCGCGAATTCTTATTGGGTGATTCAAACTTCATTCTCTAAATCCGAAACTTGAATATCATCCACATTTATTCACACGTAGAGACACCAAAGAAATATATATAATTATATACTAAACATCACATATAATCAAATATTAAATATATTTTTCTTTTTATTAATGAAAAATAGTCAAATTGAATAAGGAATATATCCTAAATCTCTATATGCTAAATACATTTATCTTTAACAATTGAAATTTGAAAAATAAATAGGGTAACATTAATCAAAATATTATTGTAGTAAATTCGATTATTTATTATTTTTAAATATTTTAATTAATATTTTAATATATATTTGTATTAAATTATATAATGCAATCTCAACGTATCCAAATTAAAATTTTATGCACCCCGCAACCTTGTATCTTGCACCCCGGACCTGCACCGGTTCAACTTAGGTTTTTGGGTGTGATTAAGAATGAATTAATTAACTAATAATTTGTGTAATAATCAATGTTTTCATTATGACCCGAAATTTTGTTTCGATTTGAACGGGTATGCTCGATACAACCAATATACCATCAGATATCAAAATTTAGTTTAAAAAAAAAAATTTTCGAGCGAGAGCCAAAAACCTTGGCTGCTACTAGAAAATCTGATAATGTACCAATATCGTATGTTTTCACCTAATATACTGATCAGTATGAAAATATTGATAATAATTAACCAAATTGGATTTTGACTTTTTAACTATATAAAACCAATACTAGGTAGGATCTCAAATTCCTCATCCATCTATATAAAAAGGAAACACAATTATATACGAGCCGAATGCATTTCAAACACGAACTGTTCGGATCACATAACAGTCCTATCCACGAACAAGGTTTGGGTAACCCTTGTCAGGTGAACATATTGTTTAGTGGAGAAATCGTTACTCATATAAACATAGGTGTTGATATGGCGAAAGTTCAAACAATAGGAAGTCTAATTCACTTCTCATTTTTAAACTATCACAATCCAATAGTTAGTCAATTGCAATCCACTTTTAAATTATTCATTGTCCCTTTCTCCCAACCCACTAGGCCAACTCAACCCGTTCAAACGAATCAATCTGTTTGTACACATAAGAGTCCTATCCACTAGGTCAACTCAACCCAATCTGTACACATATATTCCGCAGACCCAACCCGTTGATCTGCGGAAATCAACTTATCAACTCATATGAGATCAACGGGTTGATATGAGTCACATCTTATTATTTTTTTAATTTTAGAATTAATAACCATGGAAGTCCTACCGGTGGTATATGCCTAAATACCGGTAAATATTAGTTGTGATCGGTACACCGGTATTCCGATATATCAATGGTATACCAACAGTATATCGAAAAAATCGTTCATACCAATGGTACCGACCATTATGACTTCCTTGTTAATAAGTGGCTAAGATATCAGGTAAAGACTATAACAGGGAACTAAAGAAACTTGGGAGTACTCCGAACAGCTAAGATCTCAAGTGAATTATTGTGAGTGGTAAGTTTGTCTTAATTCCTTATTAGCCTACAATTTTGTTAAAATATTTTAGGCATCAAATGTGCTCACCATTGACAAATCGAGAAGCATGCTTCCTTTCTTGTAAGAACAACACCTAGAACCATTGTACACACAGTAAAGATGTTTTTATTTCAGCAATAAGAGCATAAATAAAAGGGTGTTTAAAACAAGAACACTTGAATTTCAGCTGGTTCAAGACAGAGAATGTCATATTAAATGAACAAGTAATGTTCATAAGTATCAAAACAAAATCAAATAATTATATTTAAAATCATCTATTTTCATAACTGCCAAGATAAATGATAATTCNGTGGAGAAATCGTTACTCATATAAACATAGGTGTTGATATGGCGAAAGTTCAAACAATAGGAAGTCTAATTCACTTCTCATTTTTAAACTATCACAATCCAATAGTTAGTCAATTGCAATCCACTTTTAAATTATTCATTGTCCCTTTCTCCCAACCCACTAGGCCAACTCAACCTGTTCAAACAAATCAATCTGTTTGTACACATAACAGCCCTATCCACTAGGCCAACTCAACCCAATCTGTACACATATATTCCGCAGACCGACCCGTATGAGATCAACGGGTTGGGTCTGCGGAATATGTGTACAGATTAGGTCGCAAAAATCAACTTATCAACTCATATGAGATCAACGGGTTGATATGGGTCACATCTTATTATTTTTTTAATTTTAGAATTAATAACCATAGAAGTCCTACCGGTGGTATATGCCCATATACCGGTAAATATTAGTTGTGATCAGTACGCCGGTATTCCGATATATCAATAGTATACCAATAGTATATCGAAAAAATCGTTCATACCAGTGATACCGATCAGTATGACTTCCTTGTTAATAACTGGCTAAGATATCAGGTAAAGACTATAACAGGGAACTAAAGAAACTTGGGAGTACTCCGAACAGCTAAGATCTCAAGTAAATTATTGTGAGTGGTAAGTTTGTCTTAATTCCTTATTAGCCTACAATTATGTTAAAATATTTTAGGCATCAAATGTGCTCACCATTGACAAATCGAGAAGCATGCTTCCTTTCTTGTAAGAACAACACCTAGAACCATTGTACACACAGCAAAGATGTTTTTACTTCAGCAATAAGAGCATAAATAAAAGGGTGTTTAAAACAAGAACACTTGAATTTCAGCTAGTTCAAGACAGAGAATGTCATATTAAATGAACAAGTAATGTTCATAAGGATCAAAACAAAATCAAATAATTATATTTAAAATCATCTATTTTCATAACTGCCAAGATAAATGATAATTCGATCAATTGCATCAAACTATAAGTCATGAAATACAATTCAAAGCACCAAGTATGTGATGCATTATAATGTGTAAGCCTTCATGACTATTTTCAAATTACTAGAAAGCACACAAATTCAGTGTTTTAAATTTCCGGTATACCAAAAATTTCGATCGTATTGGCTTCAGCCGATATTTTGATAAAATACCGACCGTTACGGGTTTTTTAGCGAGTCGGGTCGGATCTAACTTATTTGATTTAGGAAAAAAATAAATATAAATATTTTATAGTTTAATTTATTTTAATATTCCGGTACATATCCGATATAACGATCCAATGAGTTTGTCCATTATACCGGTTGGTACCAATTTTTAAAACATTGACAAAATTAAGCACATGAAAGACTAGTACTTCAAGTAACTTAATGTCCAACTAACTGTTCCCATGTAGTAAAAAAAGTAACATATTACTAGAACCAAAAGATATTAGCGCCACACATAACCAGTGTTTTCATACCGGACGGTATATCACCGGTATACCGCCTGGTACGTCAAATTTCGCTCGGTACCGCCTGGTATATTCACGGGTATTTGGGTCGATTTGCGGATTTTTTCGGGTCTAATTCTAAAATACTAATTAAATATTAATATTTTTAAAGATAAAATAAAATAAAAATTGGTACCGACCGGTATACCGATCGTACCGCTCATACCGGTCCGGATCGATACGTAATTCTGGACCGATATGAAAACATTGCACATAAGAGCGCTTCCGAATGTGAATGCATAAAATTAGAAAGTTAATTCGAAGTAATGTACAATTTTGTGGCATGCAACAATATATAAAACTTGCAATTTGAATGGAAATAAAGCAGGTCAAAGTACACATATTAGACACGGGAAAGAGCAAGATAATGAAGCACCACGAAATAACTTTTTTCTACCTTAGTATGAAAAGAAACCAACAAAAACCCATAGCTCATCAACTAAAGGCACACTTCAATGCAACAAATAAATCTTACGTCTTTAAATAATTCGAAAAGTGTGATTAGACCCATTGTTTAGACCAGCAGTGAGTGCATTAGCAATGGCCAAAGGCAGATAAAGTAATGTCTGTCGAGTATAAAATATGGAATTTGAGTACATGCAATGAAATAAAATAGAACACATAAGAGTTAAGACAATGAGTTGTACCATGCAGATATTAATCTTAGATCAATAGGAGACAAGTAATCACAGCGAAGATTCACTCAGTAATATGACATAAGAGATATTTGAAAACATAGCACATTCAAGTCTTTCATGAAGTATACTAGACAAGAACTCCGCCAAGAAGTAGGCACTATCACTTGCTTATTTTGCATTCATAACAAGCGAAGATTTCATTAAAGAACATGAAATGGAAACACAAAACAATCGATTACCACTTAAAAAGGGAATCCAACTCAAGAATGAGATTGATTTTCCAAAGGCTGAACCCACCACACAGAACCTGAAAGTATTGTACATGTTATAAATTATGAACAGAAAAATACAAAGTTCAATCAAGCAAAAATGAAATGGCATAATCAGTACCAAAAACCGATGTGAAGAAATTGATCATATATATATTTAATAGATGATCTGTTAGCCCATTTATACCAGAGAGCATGAGAGTGCGCGTGAAACTGCCAGATTAATGAGAATACAATCAGTTGCATTCACATTCCACATTTGAAAAAAACAGTAAAAGTAAAGATTGTACATTTTGTTCTTTGCAAC